>JAMBLF010001211.1:0-120551 GCA_030578115.1 Leucoptera coffeella
GGAATAACATAAACAGGAAAACTTGGACCGTTTTGTTGATAAGGAATAAATGTCAGATTGTTGTTTGTTATCAATTTGACAGAGACAACTGTCAGTCAAGGTGATGTTGGACATGATGTAACATGTCGCCGCGAAACTTGAACTAAGTTTGAAACCTAGAATTGTTACGAATTTATTTTATTTAAGTGTTTTGGTTTATGGATAAACCAATTTGCTTTGCGCATTTGTTTACAAACAAGCAAAATGTGAGATCTTATGATAATGTAGTAAAATCGAAAGTTTTAAGAAGTGATTTAGAAGTGTTCGTGAAAACTGTTTTCCAAGGTGTTGAAGTAGATTGTTTGCCTGCTAGTATATTTGGTATACTATTGGATATACAGAAGAACCTACTTGAGAAGTCTGGTCAGGATTTTCGTAATTACGTTTATGAGCCAGAGAAGAAAAGAAAGTTTCTTGATCCTGTGTCTAAGGAAATTGTTTTAAATGCAGCTTATAAATGTTTGTTTTACGTTATTCCAAAAGAAATTTTTGGTAATAATCATAATGTTAAGGTATTCAAAACAATAGTGCAGAAAATTGTTTACAGTATGAAGTCTGAACATGTAATTTTTTCTAGTTTTATTAACAAATGGGATTTCAATATTCATCCATGGGATTTCTGTTCTTCAATCCCCACAGAATTTGTCCTTTATAAAATACTTGAATGGATCATTCAATTTGTTCTGTGCCCATTTATTGCATTGAATTATTATGTAACTACTACAAAGTTAGGTGTTGAAGAAAATAAACTCTACTTCTTTTATAAAACCGAATGGCAAAGTTTCTATGATACACAAATTCACAAATTACTATTATCAGGTACTTTAAAAAGAAGTAAACTGCACTCTATAAGTAAATCATCCCAGAGGCAGCTGTCTCCATGGTTAATTCATCGTTTGAAGCATCAGAAAAAGAATATACCCAAATTATACTTAATTCTTAAAAAGAATAATGATTACAGACCTATTGTGAGGTATAAAAACAGTACCATGACTATACAAGAAAAGTCTAAAATAAAGGAAAAGCTGCTTCTATTGAGAAAAATAGGTGGTAGAGAAAACTCTAAGTTTGAATATGAATATTTAAGATTTTATACACTATGGCAACAATTAGGCGAGCCTGAATTATATTTTGTTAAAAGTGATCTAAGCAATGCTTTTGGATGTATAGATAAGTGTAAACTTTTAGATATAATGAATGAAAAATTTGCGCTTTATATTAAAAATGAGAGAAATGTTCATACAAGGAGAAAACTTGAATTGAACTTTAGGGGACTTCTTCAGGAAATCAAGAATCCCTTGCTTGTAAGAACAGGATCATCTGTTTTTGAATGGAATAAGGGTTTGGTACAAGGATATACATACTCTCCTGCACTGTCAGAGATATATTACAGTTATATGGACAAAATATATTTTACAGAATTCCTAAAGAACTCAAAGTCACAAATAAGATTCTTTACAAGACATGTTGACGACTATTTATTTGTCACTGACTCGTTAACTGATGCTAATGAATTCCTTAAATGCCTTTCTAACTATAAGAATGTTAACTTTAACAAGACTATTGTGAACTTCAATCATGAATGTATAAAGAAAGAAGATATAATTACTTTTCTAGGATACTCTTACAATACTAAAAATTTACAAGTGAGTCGGGCCAAAAACTCTTATATAGGTCAAATGTGTTACAAAATCGCATTTACACAAGCCATATCTGATCCATATAAGTTTATTGAACATAGAATAGCTCAAAGTGGTATACCAATTAATGGACACATATTTAATTTACATTATAATGATGAAAAATTAGTATGGCTTCACATTTTCACCTCCCTTTGTTTATCAGCTAATAAATTCTGTACAATTTATGCCATATTAAATTGTGAAAACCCTGCTAAATATTTGCCTATATACAAAGACAGAATTGCTATTAAGCAGTGCAGTGCTATTTTAAAAGTTTTGTTACAGAATAAGCCAGCTACTCATATGTTTTTGTATTGTATAAATCATTTTTGTTATCTAGCGTGGAAAGCGTTGTTATTGTGTGCTAGAAAAACCAGTAAGTGTAGTGATTTCGTACCCTTGATTAATAAGGAAATGGCTAAATGTAATTGTTTGTATGGGAAGTGGAAAGAACATTATATGGCAGTAGGTGATAAAAGTTTAGCAAATATAGATATTTGTAGGCGATCGGATTTGAGAGTTAAAATGAATAATTTTAATGAGTTACCTAATGACTTTCAAGTTTATAGTAGTAAAAGAGTTTTGTTATGATATCGTGTAAAATAAAAACAGAATAATCAAAATATGTTTTATTTGATTTTGGTAGAGATAAAATAGTGGAATCAAAGACTTATTACATATAATAATAGTAATATTTTGGACCCTACACCATCCCCTTGGCAAGTTACATATAACATTAATATAATCACTCAACCGCTTATTAACTGAAAGGCATTATACATGCATAACATAAAAACATGTCTCTGAGATATGATATGTTCTAGGTCACTTACCAATTTTTATGCAATATTATTGAAACAAATTCCTTTTTCTTTTTTCGCTTCTACGACATATCACTGATTCGTCCGATATTCACGTCATATTTTAATCGTCGACCTCCATGGCCCGAAAAGCTTACCACGTGAATGCCAATTGTGAAGTCCCGGGTTCGATTCCCGATTAAGGCTTACATAGGAATAACGCTTTTGTGGTTGGTCTGGTCGATGGCTATATTTGTATTTTTAAATCTAGTTATAACAAGGAGGTAATATTTCTTAAATAACGTAGGCTAGTACCCTTAACACAAGTCTTAAATGTACATACCTGCAAGAGGCTAGTTCAATTGGTATGATAGAGTCCTACTATTTTATTAGATATTATATACGTACGTATACCACCGTATCGTGTAAGGTGTACCTTAACTCATTCGACGCCGCGTCATTTTTCAGCGTCTTACTAGCGGAGTCGCCATACAAACGGTCATGAACACGCGAGGCGTGTCCGCGGCTCTGCGACTAAGAAAAAATGGACACGCCACGCGTGTCCACTGGCTCTGCGACAAGTTTAATGTTTCTAAATACGTTAATAATACATTGTGGTAGTTTATTTCCTTAGTTCTGTTTGTGCAACGAAAGAGATAAGGTTGTGGCAACAGTATAGTGATTTTAAACCAGGAATTATGGCGGAATATGGATATTTAGGTAAATAGGTAAATTAAATATGATTTGATTCTCAAACTTACTTATATATTATTAAATTTATAATATTTTTTGTTGTTTGTATGCTATATAAATTATTTACTCATCTATCGACTAAAATCACTCAGAAACATATTATTTTGTAAGTACTAATATTATAATAAACAAGCTAACGTAGTGAGTTTGATGGAAAGTTACACAAACTTTAAGAACCTCTGGTCACATACTCAAAGTGGACACGCGTCGCGTGTTCTTGGCATCCCACAAGGGGTTCGTTTTTAGTATAAACATAACTTCTTTCAAAGTAGAAACCACGTGAATATATGGTTATTCGTGTGGTAAATACCATGTACACCAATTCTTATTAATTTTTTTCATGTACTTTTCGAGATATAATCGAAAACTTATGGACACGCGAGGCGTGTCGGCGGCGTGGCGAGTAGAATTTTCATGGACACGCGAGGCGTGTCGTTGGCTCCGAATGAGTTAATCTTTGGGTTACCATATTTACTTTCCTCTTAGTAGCGTAGGCGACATACCTATTCGTCGGCATGTCGCATCAGCCACGAAAATTGCATATTCTGAATTGCCACTGCATTGCTACTCGCAAACATCACAACTCAATTTCGTGTACAAATACCTCACGATGTAGCTCATGTAAATAAAAATGGCGCGGTTTAAAAATAGATATGTGTTTTTATGTAGGAAGGAGATTTATAATTTTCAATAAAATATTCTTAATTCACCAAGTAATATACATACCTACATTTACGTCCTTCAACCCCTTTCTAGTGGATAAAACCTCGGAAGCATGACAACATCTTGGTAACTTTTTAGCGTGAATATTCGGGATGGGATCTCATATAGATCAATAGTAACAGGTCGCTAGCCCATCGCCTTATAAGTTCTATTTAACTTTGGAATTCCCCCCATAAGAAAAACGGCAGCTAGTTAGACTATCACGCCCCATCTAATTATATACTAATTACATACATACTCACGTCCATAAATTGTTACGTTTCCGGTTTGGTTAGATAGAGATTTCAGATTCCAAATTTAGTGTTGATAGAAACTTATACAAGTTTCTATCAGTTATGGTTTTTGTCAATAGAGAATTTAAATTTGTCTGGCTCTGGAAATATGTTAGATGAGTATGTAAAGGTACAAGTTGCTATGGTTACAAATGTAACTCCCTAAGTTGCTATTACGATAACTCAAAAAGAAACCAGCTGGTTACATTGTTCTAAATCCCAGACCATTACACGCTTTTAAACAAAACTAAATACATAAAGAGTGTCTCACACCACCGCAGAAAACAGCAATAAAAGGTAAACAGCATGTAATCCTCTTACTTGCCCATTCTGTAAGGGCCATTAACACATCTAAAGATTGAATCAAGAGATGAGGCTTTTAACTTCGGAGCCAGATTGCATGCATATACATACATACTTATGTCCTGTACCTCTCGCATACATGTATAATATATAAGTACCTTACTTACATGTGGCTTGTGAGGTGACCTTTAGTTTTAGTAAGATTGTAATGGCAGTAATATAGGATTGATATGGCTCGTTTGTTCTATTTAGGTAATCTTTTACATACCTGAGTTGTTAGTATCGTTTAACATAGTAACCGATAATCTCCGCTCATTCCATTAAGAAGTAGAGCCGTGAATAATTTAGTAGTTAGAAAAGTAAAGAGGTGATAAATCATAATAATTACGGAGTTGTAAATATTAATGAGTGTGAGTTAGACAAGAAAGATTTTACAAGCTCGTTCAATGTATCAAACGAACCTCTGTCTATCACGTCTAGGAAGGAAAAGTGTGATACGTGTATGTCGTAAATGTCAACGTACCCTCTATTATACACAAAGTTTTATTACATGTACATAGTTTCTTATCAACTCAACAGATGCCACTAAATTACATTTGTGACCAGCCTCAACACAGAGTAGAATCACAGAATTTTCACAATCTCACAACTTGAAACGCGGTTTTACCAGATAATTGCATTCCAGTCCGTTGCACCACCTAATCCGATTATCTATTCGCTAAGGAAATGCAAATCTTGAGAACTAGACCTTTGTCAATATGCAAAGTCCTTTGTTTGAAGACGGATGCCGAGTGGCGTATTGTCTCGCCAAAGCAGACCAGGGAATCCAATTTAAATGAGACAGATTTTGAGGTTATTAAAAATTGGAGTAGCCGGCTCTCTCTAAAAGGTCGGATAGTGGTTTGGGAAAACAGGAATTACGAGTAGATCAGATTATTAATCTCTTTTGTTATCAGTATTATTCCGATGCATTAGAGGTCTATTTACTTACTTTTACTTACTTATTTCTTCTGTTGTGTAAATATAAATTTAAGGATGAATGCCTGTTATTTAAAAATATCTTTTTTTTACGGCGTTTGAACTTCTTGTTATTCCATCGCCATGGTTACACCAACGCCGCCAGCCGCTACAACCGAAGAAAAACGAAATCGATGCTCCAATTCCTTGCTCTCTTCCTTGTTCTTCGGTTCGTCCCAGTTGAGGATCCAAATCTTATCCCGAAGCGAACATATTTAGCCAGTTTGGCATCACTATTGACTAAATTTTCAGCCAAAAATCATTATTTGTATTTTGATCTTTCACTGAGCTGCTGACTTTGTTGACGCACCATAGACGACTGATCTTTTTTCTTATTATTTGAAGATTTTCTATTACATATCAACAACAATTTTCCTTATAAACTAAGTCAGTATCCTAATCCAGTTTAAAACTAACTTGGTCACCGTTATCCAGCCCCACTGGATACTGTACAGTAGTGGGCGATCATCATCTTAGTAACTTCTTAAGATTTGCTTGTAAGAAAGCATTTTACTTACACTTCCTTACTTACTTCAAAACCGGCCAGTACGAAAGTTTATTAACTTTGTAAGCTTTCTCTTGTATTTTCACGGACTGTTGCAATTTAAAAAGGGATAATGAACACTACATACCCGTACAGGAAATGAACCCTCGGAATTAGAGTCAGTCAGTCAAGTGTATGTAGGGGAGGGTCTTAGAAGTCTCTAACGAACGATTCCCTAAGGAGGTTCACTCAAAGAGGTTCAATAGCAGGAAATATTTCTAAGGAGGTCGTACTAGGAAAGTTTGTTTAAAAATTTTCTAACCTAAAAACGAACTTGTATGAAAGTTATATCTATAATGCTACGGTAATAAAAACAATTTAAACATGAAGATACCAGCTTATTCTTCCACAATAGGCCAGTAACTGTACTCGGAAATATGAAACATTACCTATAGCGTTGGTTTGTGACTATCTGGTGAATATGGTGTTTTTACGGCCAAAGACCTATAGTATAGATACGACGGTGATCACGTTTTTGACTACGCAAAACGGATAATAATGGTTGTGGAGCATATGTATAAGAGTCATAACTACTTTTATTGTCTACTCAATTAATAGTTCTTACAATATACTGGGAAAAACAGCCAATAATACAGTTTACTATAAGCTTCAGTATCAATTCCGAACCCTGCAAATAAATATTGCGTTGCAGAGCACAACAATAATTCCATTCTGGTATAGTGCTTCCACCTATCCGAATTCCATGTTGTCTATTCGAGGGGCATGTTGGGAATGGAATGGCTTTTCTATCTCTTATTAAAAATCGCTCCAACCAGAAACGCGCACGACATGTCACCCCGAAATGACTTTTAGGCTCTATTGCTAGGAAAAAGTACCTATAAATGCCGAGTATGTATGCGGAGGTCTATGTGGTTTATTAAGGATCGGCAAAAATGGAAAATGGTGGCTCTGTGTATGTCAAAAACAAAGTTGAAGGTTTTTATTCAATATAAGTACAAGTACAGTACATACATTGAAAGTCATAACATTTGCCTGAAACCGGTTGTCTCTTAGCATTGAAATTCTATCGTTGGTTCGGAAGCCCTGGCTCGTAGAAGAATCAACAAGAAACTCTCGACTTTCAGGATTTTTTGCCCAGTGCCAGTTACGAAACCAAATAAAAAAAAAATTGTCATGTATGTGTATGAACGTTCTTTACGTGTATTTATCGCTAGACTTTAGATAAAATAACTTTACTTTTATAGAAGTGACGTGTGTAACTATGTACTGTGCAAACGTATGTAGACATTTGAATTTTTTCTATTCTATAAGTTTCATACGTGCTCGGATGGGCATTGATCATTGAACATAAAAGGTCTTAACTATATAGTTACACAACTTCCCCATAGAGAAAGATAGAATTTACAATGAAACCAAAACGAAACACCAAAAACCTATTCCCTTTGCGATTAGCGGTTCAAATTATAACATGCTAACTAGCTGCCGTTCTTCCCAGCGTAGGTGGCAACTAACGGACCAATGCTACATGGAATCTAGCAGGGAAGGGCTGATAACTTGTTGCCATAGTTCTATATGACATCACAACCCTAATATTCATGCTAAAAAGTGACCAAGGAGATACTTTGATATCTTGATAGCTCTGGTTATCCGAAAGGAAGGGAATGTGTATGTAAGTAATAGTAAGTATAAGCGGAAGGAATAAAGTGTGTTACATATAAATCTAAGGTACAATTTTTGTATATGACATGGGCAAATTGCAAATAAATTGGACACAAACTCAATAAGGGTGCGAACCTATATCCATGGGGCCAAATTTGTTTCCCGTTTATAAACAAGCACATATAATATACTTTGTAGTACGCGCTGTGTTTTTTGGAAGAGACAAAAAAAAGTGGGTTAGCAGAATCGAGAAAAATATGAGCTGGTCTGTACAAATTTCATACTGTTTCTAAAACGTCATGTGTATTTATTTATGTAGAGAATTAATTACTCTTATGAATTACATATGGTATCGTTTACTTTCGAATTTACTATATTAAAAAAATGAGTAGAAATTAGATTTTATTTTAGAAAACCATACCGAAAAAACACTACAAACGTATTCACGACCATTAACTCTTGCGGGGTAGTCAGTCAGAGGTTCGGGGAACAAGCAAGTTTTCTCACGATGTTTTCCCTCACCGTAGTATTCAACGCATTTCGTAAATGTATTTTTAGTACGAAAATGTACATAGAAATTCGTTAAACTTCATTTCCATTGGTATATGCTCAAGCCGGATTCGAACCCTGTAGCCACTGATACAGAGTCAAACTCCAAACAACTGAGTTACGTCTAAATAAGAAACGTTTATTTCAACTACAAGACAAATGAAGACATAATATAACTTATATATGACACAGATTTTACAAAATCACGCAAATATTTCCTGTGCAAAATAGAAAAAGAAAAGTTCCGCCTAGCATTTATTTCATTTAGTTCTTTAACTTCTATCAATATACTGAATTCAATATAAGAAGGCCGCTGGAAACATTATAATCATCTTGAGATTAACACGTGTTATATGTATGTTTTGTACGTATGTAAATACACAAGGAAAGGCAACCTAACCAAAAGGATCTATTTAGATGACTTGAGCATAAATCTTATATTATAGAATACCTTTGAAGTTACTCTTCAAGTCATATGATATTTGAAGCCAAGTACAATTGCCATATAGCTAAGTTTATTTAAAAAGTTCCAGCTCAAAAATTCTATAAAATTTTAAGTAAACGACCAAAGTTTAAGTGAGATATCTCTGGACTACAAAATACAAGTTTACTTCGTCAAGGGTCGTTGGTTACAAGTAGTAAAGTGCTGACATTTGCCAGTTTCGTTCAAAGTATTTTATGCTTTTCCTGGCTTGTCATTAGAGACGAGTACGTTGGAAGTACCTATAACCGCCGAGTGTGTATAAGGAGGGGAATGAGTGTCAATGGAGAGAAAGTGGTTTCTGAGGATCGGGACAGATGGGGATCTGTGATCTCTGCCTACCCTTTTACAGAGAAATGGATGTGATGTGTATGTATGCATGTACGTCTTATTCTATGAAGTATCAGAAATCTGTCACATATGTTTCATATTTTTAATTCTATCTTGTTAACCTTCGAAGTTCTATCTACCCCGATTATGTATGTAACCATTTAAACGCTAATCGTGAGTTCCCGGGTTCGATACCCGGTTAAGGATAAAGTGTGGTCTCCAGTTTCGTGTTTGATTATAGATATTATATTTTTATTTATCTAGTATAATAAGTAAATATATACGTCAACTATTATCCTTGACACAATTCTTAAATTAATTAACCAATCGGCTAGTTCAATTGATGTAATAGAAACTCAAATATTATTATAATTATAAAGGTCGTCTTAGCCATACAGATATGTGTAAATAGGCCCCATATTAAATAAGGATGACATTAGACGTACCTAACCCTGCCTCCAGGTGATTAATGTGAAAATATCATAAGCATCAATCATAAAGTTCTGCTTACACGTTTAGCCGGATCGTTAATGTTCGGGAAAATGAATTTCAGCAACTTCTACACAGATTTGTACCCAGTACACATTTATATGTAGTTCCATAAGTATGTATGCAGGCGTATATCTATATATTAGGGAGGCTAGCAACCTGTCTTCAATATTCCATGTAACATCACCACCTCAAATATTCGTGCTAAAAAGCGACCTCAGAGATATTATCGTATCTCCAAGGTTCTGTTCACCACGAAAGGGACTACAGGACGTAAATTTATTTTATATATATCTATTCACCTACGTGTCAATTAAACGAATATGGCTTACCAGGATCGCGACAAATGGGGATCCTTGATATCTGTAAACTCCTATGGAAAGGTCGTGAAGTATTTTTCTGTACGCTAGTCAGAGACGTAAATTAAAAACTGAGTAACTGCAATTCTTATTCTTCTGGATTTGAATTCGTTCGATCCAAAATCGTAGGAGGCCACTAAAGATACGGGGTAGTATTTAGGTAGCGGGGTGGAATTTACGAGTATTGTGTATTTATTCCATTGTAAAATCATCAAAGTATGCATAGTATTTTTTCTACAAATGGAAGACCAATGAAACATTAAGTTTCCAAGGTATTGCATTTTAGGCGTTGGCTGAATAGTTAAACATCTAGATTGTCAATGTGCTGTTAATTTCGGAGAGGAAAATCAAGAGAAAACCTGTTTTTTTTCTTAAAATGAGTAATGACACTATGTTATATACTTATGGTTACCGACATGGTTTACCACTTCAGCCGAAGTACACTAATTCATTTTAGCAAAATCGTTGTTCAGTAGAATTTCAATCTTACTTCAGTAGTAGTTGAAAGGCGAAATTTGACACGTTTGCTACCACTAACAACTTCACACCATTGAAATTCATTCGAATTAGGATTACGATTCTATTGAACTTCGATTTTGTCTAAAGTACTTAGACATAGCTCCTGTTACGTTGGATACTGATTATTAATTAACAAGTGGTTATATATTCTTAAATCAGCTCTTATATATAAAGAAAGAAACAAGATTTAATAACTTGTGTAACTTTCCTATACTTGCACATTGATTTCTCTGCATAGCAATGGGAATAAAATTATCTTTGCGCTCGCAGAGTTCAGTAAACAGCTTATCAAGATCGAAATGCAAAAACTCCGTTTGACGACGCTTCTCCACTCGGATGGGTGTTGTGTCTAGGGGTGGAATGTAGTTCTATCGATATTTATAAAATGTTACTTGATTAAAATGACAGGTGTCATAAAAAGTTTTAATTAACTTTGTCTCGGATTTAATTGGTTTTGGCACATGAATAATCATCTGATTATTTAATATTTCATTTATTGATATCTTTGTTGATTTAATAAGGAATATTGACTGCGCACTGCTAATGTCACTTTGACAACCAGCTTTCTAAATATGTTACATTATATATGATTATAGTTGTGAATACTAGACCTATGGAGATTAAGGTAATTTTGGTAAAAATGGTCGGGACGTCGAATACTTTTTTATATTTACACATAACATAGTCACCCTACAGGATTTTCTCCCATATAAATAATCAAAATCAATTTCCTCTTAAAGTGTGATATGAAATGAAATGAAATGCTTTTTATTCAATATGAGGATTATAAAATCACTTATTGAAGGTCAAAAAAAAAAAAAAACATTTCCACCGGAAAAGTTGTCATTACAGTTAATCAATTTAAATAAAAAATATTAAATAAATCTAATTAAACTAATGGCATTTCGTAAAGCAAAATCCTGCAGAGAAGGAATGCCAAGAAACTCTGCAGACATATTTCAATACAATACAACAACTTAATTAAATAATCCATCAGAATGAGACTGCAGCCTAACTAGCAGCCAACGAATATTATGATATTTAGAGGCATGTAAATATTGCACGGATTTAGTAAAAAATTTGTAAAATTAGTCATCCTTATGTACGCTAGTGTAGATGGCTTAGTTTAGTCAATATCGTCGAAAGTTTCGGGCTCTCAGTTTGTACCTACAGCTTGGCAAAAACGTCTAGAAACGTAAACTTTTATTTGTGATCTTGCAACCTTAAAAAATAAAAAATAATTATGTAAACAAAGTGATGTCAAATTTCCAAATATTTGTTTCAAATAAACTCTAACATAAAACGGTTATGTAAATATGTAGAAAGTTAATTAAAATGAATAAGACTATCCGAAGTGATGTCAGGAGTGTGATTTACAAAGTTTATAATAAATGTCTGGTGGAAAAAAGGACAAATATATTCTTTCGGATGTGGACGATGTTTATCAAAGAACTGCTAAAATGACCGGTATCTGAACGTTTATTTTGTTGTATATAGTTGGTAAATGCATTACTTGATGAACTATAAACCATTGTGAATTGCTTGCATACGAGATAAGTGTAATATTATACAATAAACTTCGAACACAGAGGTTATGTTTACATCTTTGTTCAGTACTGTGGCGCGCATTAATGAAGTTGATACTTTTGAGTATTTTTAATTATTTTATTATTTTTAGTATACATTAAACAATATTCCCCCAGATCCCACTTCAATATCTGTTAGTTAGTTAGAGGATATGAACGTGGAGGCGGTAGAATTTTTGGAAGAAAATTTATTTAAATAAAATATGGATATTTTTTTTGAAGTTTGGTACATATATTAATCAAAGCCTGAAGATTAACAATGGCTAATATGAAACAATAGTCAAGTGCATGTCGGATTAGCAAATGCCCATAATGTTACACAAATAATACTTCTATGTACTAAGTACCAAGACTAGGTTGTCCACTTTAAGGGTTGCCATGAAAAAACTTAGTGGCGCCCCCATTATTTTCTACTCTTTTTTGCCAAGCTGTACGTCAGATGAAAATTCAAATTTGATTTTCTCTTAAACTATTCGCTTTTGTATCGTTATTTCTTCGTTACTAGATTCATTGAGCCATTCAGGTTCAAGATAATATAAGTTACATTAATCTTTTTGTAGAGAAATGCCCTTTTTTTGATGATTCCAAAAGTCAGAGAGTTCTGAACTGAGGGCCCAAACAAAATCGTCCTAAACCTATATTTAACGAATTTTGGAGATTTGAGATTTTCTTAATTTATTTAAGAAATTCTTTACTAAATCCTTGAATAAACAGCATTATCCTAGGATTCGTACTTTCCGAGATGTAGAAAATGCTGGCATCTGGATTGAGGGCCCAAGGTTTTTGACAATAACTGTTTTGTTTGAAGTTTAAGAAATTTAAGAATAGATGCTATAGGTTTTACTAATTCTTTACTAAATGCCCTGTGAGTTTCACTTCGATTGTCCAATATTTGAAAAATGGGCCCTCAATCCAGATGCACACGCATTAATTTAGTATAGCGTATTTTGAATTTCGTTGAAATTAGATAATATGTGTTAGTGCCGTATTTAACCAACCTACATGACGTAAACCTTATGGCGAAAAAATGTAAGGAACAAATCCTCTGAGTTGTTTTTTGAATATAAGATTTATTAAATAGTTGATTACGGATAATGTGAATGTATTTCTAAATTAGATTTTAATATGATATTAGAAAAACAATATCAACAGATGTTTTGCACATAACAACCTACCTCAATTCCTCTAACCCCACCCAAAAAGACCAAAACTCCAAACCCAAACACAACTATCGACAAACAGGGGCATCCCTAGCGAATAGTAACTAGTAACCCAGTTAAGAGCTCTGCAATATCGGATAGGCGAGGCTCACCTTCCGGCCCTGTCCGGCTTGCTAACTGCGCGGGGATTAGGAAAATATTGCCTCTACATCTGTCATTGGTATCTGAATGGTCACGTACTTATATAGTACATGTGTATAGTGAGCGTTAAAAGTGCAGTCCCAGTAACTTTTTATACGGTTTACGTTTATAAGAACAAAAGACAATATTTTACATTTAAAAAACTGGCGTTACTATGCATTGTCATGGCCACTATACGTTCGCGTGCTTCGAAATGTAAAATATTGTCTTTTGTTCTTATAAACGTAAACCTTATAAAAAGTTACTGGGACTGCACTTTTAGCGTTGACAGTACATACTCATGACGTGCTCTTATGTAATGCCTATCGTGTACTCTGAAAGGGAAGAGATTAAATCTCCTAGGTAATTATTTTTGAATTCATTGCGCGGCTATCAACCCGTCACCAATGTTCTATATGACAGCACAATCCCGATATTAATGTTAAAAAGTAACATAAGGGATGTTGTACCTTCGAGGTTCTGTCCATCCTGAAAGGGATTACAGGACGTGAATGTATATGCATGGTTACATTTAGTCGGTTCCAGAGATGTTACAGGTTACTAGCGCATAGCTCAAACGATTCCATTGTCCCGAACTATTCATAAGCTACTTATCTACTACGACAAGCATATGTAAAATGGCAGTTAATTATTCTTTTCAGTTCCAGCTAACACTTCATTTACAAATTAACACAAACTAACTAAACTTATACGGGAGGATTATAAACTAATCAAATTGCAGATCATTTTAAGAAAGGTAAGAAGAACAGAAAATCATGCATGAAAACTATAATAAATATGACTGTGGCAAGAAAAAATTGTCAGGACCATTCAAAGTGGCGATCGATGGCTGCCTGTTCCAACGGAAGAAAAGTAGAATTATATTTTTGTGAGTCTTGCGATTTTATACAATTTCCAAAAAAACGAGACTTATTACTCAAACGCTGAAGACCATGGCCATTCCAACATGGCTGAAACGTCAGGTTACAAAGGTAGAGATCGCGCCACATAAGCTGGCAGTTGGAGGCGTCGCCACAGTCGTGTAATTCAGTGTTACCAGTAAAACACGCCAAAACCAGCACTCACTGTGCCATACGGCTCGATACATTATAGGTTTCATTTGTAACGGTCTTTGGTTGCAGAGCTATAAACTCAAATAAAACAAATTAATATATCAAAGTCAGAATATGTTTATTTAAAATAGGCCCTATCACAAGCTCTCTTTGAATGTATACATATATTATGTGTTCCTTCACTCTGTCCGCAATAGGCCGTTTAGTCTGTCCGACGTAGGATTTCCCACAGCTGCAATCAATCTTATACACACCCCTTATATCTTATATCATGAGTATAAATCGCGAATCTCTTAAAAACTATTATTTCAAACATGGCACTGAGCATTGTCTTTAGATATCTTTTTACCGAGGTTAGTTCAGCGAAGACCCTAGCTTGGAGAAGAACTAACAAGAAACTCCGGAAATCAATTTATTATAATCACCCTTAACAAACATAAAAATTACAAAGAGTGAGCAAAAAAACACATTGCTGGTAATACTAAATTTACCTTTCATACAAAATAACACGCAATGGTGGAAACGTCAAATTTAGTTACAAGTTTGCCGACTGCCAACTTATGTGACGCGATATCTAATACATAGTTTGTTTATAGAAAATATACACGAACGAGGGCCTTAGTCCACTAATGCGTTTTAGCATAAACGCAGTTCAATATCAGATCAGTAATAATGTGAAGTCAAGTAAATCGGCAAAAGTGTCAAATTTCTCCTAAAAAAATGGCGAAATTTTGACACTTTTGCTGTTCCACTACAAACTTCACATTATTACTGATCTGATATTGAACTGTCATTTTTCAAAACGCATTAATGGACTAGAGTACCCGCCACATAAGGTGGCAGTAGCCAAACTTGGAACTAAATTTGACGTTTCCGCCATTGCGTGTTATTTTGTATGAAAGGTAAATTTAGTATTACCAGCGTTGTGTTTTTTGCCCACTCTTTGTAATTTTTTATGTTTGTTAAGGGTGATTATAATAAATTGATTTCTGGAGTTTCTTGTTAGTTCTTCTCCAAGGGGTCTCCGCTGAACTTCTTCTTCTCAATCGTTACGCTCTTATCAGAGCGGTCGTGGTCTTCATGACGTGGCATCTTGAGCAGCCGAAATGGTTGGTGAACTAACCTCAGTAAAAAATATGTAAAGACAATGCTCAGTGCCATGTTTGAAATAGTTTTTTTTTACATACATACATACACATCACGCCTGATTCCCTGTAGAGGGGTAGGCAGAGATCACGGATCCCCATTTGTCCCGATCCTGACAGACCACTTTCGCTTCATTGACATTCATACATTCTCTAATACACTCTCGGCGGTTATAGGTACTCCTAACGTCACTTTTTTTTCAATATAGCGTCTATCTGACTGTTACATATATGTCTTATTTAGGCCGGCCCCTACGTAACCGCCCTTCCACTTCACTCATATATATTCCTTTTGTCAATATATAGTTTTTTTTAATTTGTACTTAGATCATAAAATAACTTTCAAAGAGAGCTTATGATAGGGCCTATTTTGAATAAAAATATTTTGACTTTTGGCTTTGGTATATTAATTTGTTTTATTTGAGTTTATAGCTCTACAACCAAAGATCGTTACAAATGAAACCTCAATATAATGTATCGAGCCGTATGGCACAGTGAGTGCTAGTTTTGGCGTGTTTACTGGCAACACTGGATTACGCGACTGTGGCGACGCCTCCAACTGCCCACCTTATGTGGGCGGGTACTCTAAGGTTCGAGAACAGAATAGAAAAATATTTTTTTTACCAGGGACAGCTTACAAACGAAACATTGTTTAACACAGTACATCTGTCAATGAAAAGAGTAGAAACGTGCATATAAGTATGTATGTGATTGAGTACTCTGAGAGTTGATGGGGATTTATAGCGTACGTGAGTTGAGTCCACGTAGTGAGTGAGTAGGCACTACAACATAAATCACTAGTGGACGAGATTTGGTTGAAAACAAGTTTAGCCTGTTCGTGACTTGTGCCACTGATTCAGTTCAGAAAGAACTGTATGAAAAGACTACGGGTTAAGTTAGCTGTCGGTCTTTATTTATTCAAAATGACTATTCTGTATTATTCAGCAATCTATTGGACGATGGGGTTACATACTGTCACCTATGTTCCATATGACATTACAACCCCCATGTTGTTGCTATAAAGTGACTTAAGAGATATACTTGTATTCGTGTCTTCGAGGTTTTGGCCACTGACATGACCATTGTAGCGCTTTGCCAAGAGACATATTTGTCATACGTAATAAAATTTTCGTTCGTTTTGCTTCTTGACGAAACCTTTTAGATATAGCTTAACCACCCGTGAAATATCGATTAACGTCCTTAAATCTCTTTCGGCGTAAATCAGTCATAATCAGTCTTGGAGACATTGTGTTGGTATTTAATGGTAACTAATTTTAGTTAATAAGTTTAAATATTTTTTTTGTTTGCAATGACGACAATTCAGAGAATGCAAAGTGTTAATAGAAAAACGAAACAATAAGACATAAGTATATTGTTTCCTGTATTATTAATTAATTTAAGGTGTTTTACGGAACCATTTACGAGTAAACATCCCTATTTCCCTGAATTTTCAGTATCACGTTTGTTACTTACGAGTATTGTCTTTATTAATTGGTATAATTTTGTAAATATGGAGGATGAAGTATGTTTTCTTCCAAAATTAATGTTTACATCTACTTACGTTACCAAATGGGTCGCATTATATTGTTAACTATCAAAAAACCCGGTTCCGCAACCTATCACTGATATTCCATATGACAAAAACAACCCCAATATTCATGCTAAAAAGTGACCTATTCGACATTACAGTATTTTTAAAGTTCTGCCACCCGAAAGGGATTAAAGGACGTGAATGTATATGTATGTATATAAATTTTATTTCAATTTTTAATTCACAAGAAACTAGGTCAACTCAACCTCAATTCGTTTTAAGGAATTCCCTTTAAGAACTTGGCAAAAAGCATTTCGCATAAGAAATGAACTTGGTTCTATGCAATGAACGAGCTTAAGATGTAATGACTATTAGATTTGTGCTATAGACTATTCAGTTTAGTATGAATTAAGTTTGTTCATACTCTGTTGATATGGCATACGTCACCGGAAAATAACAAGAACCGTGAAATTAACGAATTGGTGGGCGTAAAATAATACAATTTAGGAGATAAACAAAACAAGATAAATAATAAAATTTAGAATCCTACAAAGTTTATAAATTTCACAGGAAATGTATAAAACTTACGGATCTTGTTATTTTCCGGCGACATATACAAATATCTCGGCTCGGATACTGTTTATCATAATATAATAAGTAAAATAATCTTTATTGAGACATTCACATATAAAATTAAAATACAATAGTAAGATTACAACATAAAAAATTACATATAATTTTATTAAATATCATTCCGCATAAATTAAAACATATTATCAGTCAGCTAGTTGTGGTAATCTCAAAAGGCGTCCCGCTCGGCGGATATCTGTAGAGAACACTTCACACATCCATACATTCACAGGTCCACAGAATAGTCAGAGGCACTGTCCATCTCCGAAACTTCTAAGGCATGTAAGGTATGGGTCACTTGAAGCCCGAGTTTCACTTATTACATAGCACCCAACGTCATAAATAGGGAACCGTATCGCCGTATACAGGCTCTGGCTATTATCTATCCCAATGTGTAGGCCGGTTTCCTCACGGTGTTTTGACTTGCAGTTTTGTAACCGCCGTTGCGACTGTAAATTGTTTACGTAAATATAAAAGTTTTATTTTAAATTTACTTTCATTGGTACCTGCCAAAGCCGGGTTTCAAACCTAGGACCTATAGTAAGAAGATAGAGGTCTTCCCCACTAAACTACAGCCGCTACCTACTTTATTTAACTACCTAATAAAACTTCCAATAGTAAGTCTTAGCAACATTTCCATACTAACGATTTAACGATCGGGTCCTACATGAGAAACTTTTAATGGAAACTAAATGTCCTTAGGGTCATAAATTCCCGTTTAATGCCTCATTCCCTTTACCCAGTGTTAGTCTGGGACGTAAAAAAGAATGCTAACTAGCTGCCGTTCTTTACGGCATGTCGTAGGAGTATGCTACGAACTTAAGATGTAATGACTATTATATTTGAGCTTAGACTATTCAGTTTTGTCTGAATTAAGTTTGTTCATACCCTGTTGATATGGAATATGTCACTGGAAAATAACAAGAACCGTGAAATTAACGAAAACGTGGGAGTGAAATAATACAATTTATCTCCCGTACGAAGGTCAATGGAAACTATTGGGCGATAGACTTGAAACCTGATGTTGAAATGAATGAAACCCGAGACTTCTCGATTACAACACTTACATAAATACTACATAATGCATACACACACATAGGAACTGAAATGCACATAATTTGCATATCCTGAGTTTCAATTCGCCGCTGAAAAGCATTAAAGCTACACTCAGACTGTATGCGAATGCTGAATTAGCAAAACATTAGTGTTCCTGCAATATTCTAGAGAGTAACAACAAAATGCCATTATCTGTTTCGTAACAGTCGTGGTCGTTATCCCTTTTGGGGTTTGCAGAGGCTTGAGTGTCTATAAAATGTGGGTATGGGTAGTATAGAAGAATGTTGCAATAGAAATCGCTTGTAATAAATGTCATATACCTAGGTTATTAATGAACATTTTAACAATGAAATCTTTACAATAAATTAACAAAATATTTACAAACTTAAAACTAAATAAAATAATTTACATATAAATTAATTATATTATCTAAAAATTTGTCACTGTCGTTGGAGCGCAGAGTGCCCCAATATGATGGCAGCGTTCCCTCTCTGAATAGCCAGACTAATTCTTTAGCGAAGGAAGCTACCAGCCCTGCGATCCCCACTGGACTCTTGCAGCCGATGGGCAAGATCCCTTATGACCCCGTGGGCCGCGCCCCCCAAGAGCCGAGAGTTTCAACGGCGAAAGGAACAAAACTACTAAGGTTTATATGTATATATATATATATATATATATATATATATATATATATCCGTTATTTCATCCCTTTCTGATTGGACAGAATCCCCAATATTTATCTCATTGGATATTTTTAGTATGTTTAGCGCCTGTGATGTA
Organism: Leucoptera coffeella; assembly: GCA_030578115.1. Lineage (NCBI taxonomy): Eukaryota > Metazoa > Arthropoda > Insecta > Lepidoptera > Lyonetiidae > Leucoptera > Leucoptera coffeella. Next base: position 19,622 of record JAMBLF010001211.1, read on the forward strand.
AACACCATGGAACAACTAATCTAATAATAATAATATCTGTAGAGATTGTTGGCGTTTCTTCTCTGCAGGTTTTCCTATACGGAATGCCAATAGTATAGTATAGTTTAATTAGTTTTTTTTTAATTATTTAATTTTAAGGACAATTTTTTAAGTAAAAATGTTTGTTTTTTACTTTGAAAAAGTGATTTCATGATCCTTATATGGAATAAAAAGATTTTCACAATTGTTTGTTATCCAAAATAAAATAAAATAAAAATAAGACTATGTCCATTAAAATCCTAGACCGTCTGCCCCGTTCACAACCAAGGTCGTAAGTATACAGCATAATCAAAATTCAATTCACTTTTTTCGCTCGAAGTCTGTCAAATAAAATAGTTTCCAAACTCAGACAAGAAGACATTTTGAATAACAAATGACATTCCACTGAACAAAAGTTCCAAATGACATTTCAGCTGCAGCTATTAAACAAGTAAGTAGTTTTTGCTTCAAAAAGTTCTTTATAGAAGATTGCTTTGTATATAAAAATGTATTCGTTTATTATGTATGTAGTATCATTTAGGGGGATAGATAGTGAAAAAATATCCTTAAATAACTGAAAATTGCTGAGAGAAAACATTGTGATTAACTAACTTATTACTAAATAATAGTCAGTTCTTGTAAATAGCGACATAGATTACCACTATTAGTATTGACTATCTGTTCAAGACGTATACTACGTATCATTATTATAACTACGAATTTGATGACTCCTTTTATCTTTTCCTTTGATGTATATAATTAGAATACATGAGTATTTTTGTATTTAAACTTTGATACACAAACTAATGTTTACAACACTTTTATTGTGACGTTACTGAATCCTATTTTTGTGACGTCATTTTGACACATTTGTAAAAAGACAAGCGCGTACCTAATCACTTAGTCAATGCATAATATTTACACTCAGTCAACTTATCCAAACATCGCTTTTCTTTACTACCTCATTTAATTGCAAACCACACATGCTTTGAAAGTCATACTTGCGACCTCTACATTCCAAGTTTTATACCATTCATTAAATAATTCATGTGTTCTTAATTGCTAAAGGAGATGTTTGTTTCCACAACGCAGTCATAAAAATGAATTACCATCCAGTGCGACGATTAATTGGATTAGCCAACGGTCATCTGGTTAGTGTTACCGGGAACAAGGCTGAACATGAAAGTATCGCCGTGCTAGTCTGGGACGTAAAAAGAATGCTAATTAGCTGCCGTTCTATCCGACATATCGTAAGTAACGACTAAAGGTCTAAGGTAAATGTAATCCAATGGCCGATGGGCTAACAATCTGTTACCATTGTTCCATTATGAATCACAACATCAATTTATCAGACTACAATGTGGCATATGAAATACTATCATGTGTCCGAGATTCTGTCCACCCCGAAAAGGTTAAAGGACGTGAATGTATGTAAATGTATGTATAGTTTTAAAAAAAGCTCTTTTACGACCCTTGAAGGTCTATCAGAGGTTACGGTGTCTACCTATGCATTTGCGGAGGTAGAAATTCGATGGTCATCTTGAAACCACGTGTTGACTAGATTGACAGTATTTAATGTGAAAGGTTGAAGAAGTGACGTTAATTATAAGGACTTACTATTGCCTTGGGAAATAGGTAGATTTTCTCGCAATGTTTTTCTTCACCGTAGTTGGTAAACTTATATATGTTTTTTTATATTTCGAAAATGCATTGTCAATATAGATATTAATAAAAAAAATTACATAACTAATATGTTATAAAATTTTATTAAACTAAATTATTTATAAATTAATTAATAATAAAACTATAATTAAAATATTTGAGCCAAATCACTGCTAAAAGGGACAGTGCCCAATATGTTTACATACAATATTAAGTTATTTCTTCTTAAGGTTTTTGAGGCGATACATACAGTAGTTGCAAACTGTACGGACTATTCCTAAGCACTTACTTTTTACTCAATCATTTAGAATTGCTTGTTACTTTAACTTGGTCATACATAAACATTCAAATTCTCTAATCCTTTTCGAGGTGTACAGAACCTCGAAGATATAACGTAAAATTGGGGTCTCTCTGCCATAATGAAACATTGGTGGCAGGTTGCTCATCCATCGCCTAAAAGATTCAATTGAACCTTAGTCCTTTAGTCACCTCCTACGACATGCCGGAAGAACGGCAGCTAGTTAGCATTCTTTTTTAAGTCTCATGCAAGCGCGGAGCACTTTAACTTGAAAATTTAGTCATACATATATTCGTTTTTGCTTAAGACGAAAGTAATGGTTACCATTTAGCTCTAAACCTTGATAAGTATCTATAATAATACAGACAAATCACGCCTCCCTATTGAGATTACGGGTCCTCAATTTTCCTTATCCTGGCAAAAATGTTATCTTCAGTTTTATCGTTGTTTAATTAGCACTCTATTGGTACAACTGTGTAGCCCCTTTTGCGGGTCAGTCATAATATCAGCGTTACGATTGTCCCATCATTCGTAACACAACAAGCTGAGACGGAACCTTTTTTCCACCACATTGGCACATACGAAACTACGTCTATGATTGTCTTGAAATCAGTGTAATATATAAGTAATATTATGTCTTCCTGTGTATCTTGTAGTGGTGAAAAATCAATTTTTGAATTATTATTATTATTAGTCACCTGTGTAGGCGGTAGAATTCATTTCCTTCGTCATATTTCCTCATTTATTAAGTAATACAATTCTAATTATTGAGTCTTTCAGCACTCAGCAAATTACCCAACCCAATTGAAACATCCCTGTATCCCTTACTTACTTTTAAAGTAGAAAGGAAAATAAGAACATTTATTCTATTTACACACCAAGCTTGAAAACAGAAATAAAATTTTACGTTTTTTTTTTCACAGGGCAAGGATCTCGAAACAGCGTAATTGCTTTCACGATTTGCTATTTACAAAGCAATACTGCTAAACTGTTTCCCTTGTACAGTTTCAATTTTAATTGAATGGTAAGCACTGAATTGAATTGAGCATTGAATTTTGCCCCGTCTTTTCCTGTTTTTGTTAAAAAGGTTAATGTTTACTTTGTTTTAGGAATTCTTCATGGTTATTTACATTATTGAGTGTTAAACAATATCAGTAATGTCCCCGTGTTAATCTGGGGTGTAAACGAACGCTAACTAGCTGCCGTTCTTCTCGGCATATCATAAGTAGGGACTAAGAGACAAGATGTAATGACTATTGGGCTATATAAACAAATGTTCCATTAGAATGATGTCTCCAAGGTTCTGATAACGCAGAATTAGATTAAAGGATGATTGTATAATAATATGTATTGTTATTCATGAAAAATTATTAAAATAAAAGGTCCATTTTCTTCGGTTAGAGTCTCGTAGTCACCTCCTGCGAAATTCGGGAAGAAAGACTTTTTTTTTCGTCCCAGATCACCACGGGTTAATGGGTATGATTTTCGGTGGGGTTAAAATTTTTTCATCATATTTTATTGTATTCGTTAGTTGATAGTTACCAGTAGATAGTCAATCTGCAGAAAGCAGAATTGCCATGTTTGAATCAAATCTCGAATTGCCTACTTTTCCGACCATTTTACGATTCAAAATCTGAATGGAGATTTATTGTGAAGTTAAAATACTGCAAGCAGATTTCAACTCCAATATTTTCAAACAAGATCTTATGTTACTAAATTCTGCTTACCCCTTCATCTATTATCGATGTACTGTATGTCTGTATTCTGATCGAAACAAAAGCAATCAAAAACTTGAACTTAATTTGAAAAGCGAAGTTTCTAGTAATTTTAAAACTGATCAATACACTCGTAGAGTTTGTAAACTTTCATCATATTCAAAGTTTAGAGAGTTCATTCTTTAAGTAAGTGAGACTCCAAGTATGTTGTCTATGAAATTTACATGTCAAAAGACGATAATGGAAAACATCTGATGTCGTCTATGGATTGTCAACAAAGTCAGCAGCTCAGTGAAAGTTGAAAATACAAATATTTAATATCGGCAGAATATTTAGTCACTTGTGATGCCAAACTGGCTAAATATGTTCGCTTTGGGATAAGATTTAGATACTCAACTGGAATGAACCGAAGAACAATGAAGAGAAGAATTGGAGCTTCAACCTCGTTTTTCTTCGGTTGTATCGGCTGGCGGCGTTGCTGTTACCCATGGCGACGGAATAACAAGAAGTAAGTGAAGTAACAATACACGTGAGTTTTGTCTATTCCGCGAGAGATATCGGTAAATACATTGTAGGTACACATTGATTTTGGTCCTGTGTTAGCCTGAGACTTGAAAAAAGATGATCGTAATCCTCCGCATTATATAATAAACGTGAACCGTATTCAAATAGTATTTTTGTGTATATGTGCATTATATCGTAAAACATCGTTTTTGGTACATTTCTATCGCTTCAAACGGCCAATATCTAACACCTTTATACCGCTAAACATAAGCACAATTCGGTACAGACTAACTACTTAAAGATTCATTCACTGTCAATATGAATTAACTATTTATTTTCCAACGTAGCATGGACACATGAATCTCTATCTCTTTCAAGGTATAACTTTCATGTGAGCTTTAACAAATCATATCATATTTCATGCATTTTCCAATAAAACTCTGTACACTTCCGCAATAAAATACAATTCCGTTATTCCTCATAGTAGAATTCAACATTTAGCACCATTACAGTAGAAGTCATAGAGACATAAACGTGCCACGCGATATTTATTCCCTTCCATTCCATTCTTGACCACGCTTTTGTTCTCGGGAGCACTTTTATTCAATTTATACGGCTTCCCCACTCTCTCGTGGTTACCTAAGTGATAAAATGAATGTACTCGCTTTGTTCAATGCACCAACTTAGATAATAGTGGAGTGGGAGTCTCTAACATAATAATATACGCTTCACGACTGGTATATGCACACTCCCTTTTGTGTTGCGGGTTAGTCAGAGGCTTGAGTGGACATCTCCGAAATTTCACCACTCAAAGTCCCTGTTTCAATAGATAGGTAACCCAACGTGATAGGTAGTGAACCGTATTGCCGTATACAGGCATTGGCTATTACTTATTTTGAGGGATAGGCAGCTTTTCTGACGATGTTTTCCCTTACCGTTAGCGACTGTAAATAATGAAAGTAAATGAAAATCATATTTTTAAATTTTCATTCATTGGTACATGCGACGACATTAATTCGACGTAGCTCTGTTGTTTGGGGCTTGGCTCTGTATCAGTGGGTACAGAGTTTAAATCCCGCTTGAGCGTGTACCAATGGAAATGAAGTTTAATTAATTTCTATGTACATTTTCGTAATAAAAACACATTTACGAAATGCATCGAATTTTACGGTGAGGGAAAACATCGTGAGGAAACCTACCTTTTCGTCGAACAGGTAATAGTTAGTGCTTGTCAAAATGGTGACATGGCTTACCACTTGTCACATTGAGTATTGACTATCTGGTTAACACGTGGGTTCGAAGTGTCCATAGAATTACTGCCTTCGCAATTTCGGAGATGGAAATCTGAACCTCTGACTACCCCGCAAGCGTTAATGGTCGTGAATGCGTTTTGTCTTTTTTTTCTGACGGGATTCATACTTGAGATCTCTGATAATAAGTTGGCAGGACATTTTATACTAAGTTGGAGGTCTTACCCACTAGGCTACAAACGCTTAGGTGAAACATAGAAAAATATTAAAATCCCATAATTGAGAATAAGTTGACAGGTAGCAAGCCGTGTCGCCATTACCAGCTCAGACTTATTTAGAAAAGGTATGTCTATTCTATTTACGTTCCTTCCAAGAATTTCGTTAACACACTTGCACCGAAATCCCAACTGTCTATATTGAGAATGGCAAAGTAATACAAATGTCACTTGACAAATTTGAGTTCCAGAAGTGCTTGTGCCTCCACAAACAACCTTCGCAAGCCTTTGTCTATGTTAAGGCTATACAACCGTCACACTACCACCATCTTTTGGCCTTTTCGGGGAAACATTAACATTGATGAACAAATGAATGACGTACTGAAATAGAGTGATGATAGAAGTACTTATAACCGCCCAGTATGTGTGTTTGAGAAGGTGTATGTATGGTGCAGATGTCAATGAAGTATAAGTTGTTAGCCAGGATCGGGAAAAAAGGGATCCGTGGTGTCTGCCTATCTTTTGTAGCGATTGGCCCTTACGTTTATGTGAGTTAAAAGTAAAATAACAACATAAATTACTTGCAAAGTGCTACACTAGTGCAAAAATTTATAAAATCTCCTCACGTACCACATAAAATAAATATGCTGTAAGTTATCCCTTTCGGTTTGTGTTTTACGCAAATGGCGGTACATTTCTGTTTCGTAGAGCACTAAAAAACATAGAGGGCAGCAGTGGATTAATTTGAATCGGGTCAGCTGACTGCGAATGGTTTTCGGTCAATTTAGCGTTTATATATTTGGTATTGGAGGCGGAGTTAGTTGTATTTGGATATTGTTTAAGCTTGTGATACGTTTTAAATAGATATACAATTATAGTAATAATTTTAAAATAAATTTCAAATAAATTATAGTTTATTTCTATATAGCCAGACCACAGATAATATAAGCCAGACTAAGGAATTAAGGTTTATAAGCTTATAAGGTTTTTCCAATCCGCTTTGCAGTTTCCTTGGGGGTACGCTCATTCATGATATATATATATTTTTAAATAATATTTTTTTATTTCATTTCAACCGGTCAAATAAAAAGCAAATTTTTGCTCTTGAAGCTTTAATTTTGATTCATTTCGAAGTTTACGGACATGAGTAAGTTGATAATGAGTGCAAAAAAATGTCTTTTGAATGTTGACCATGTTCAATATTATTGCTGCCTTTAAACTAGTAAAGTATTAGTATATAGTTATTTTAAAACACTCGCGATTTGTACTCATTTTAATTCACTATATAAGAGTGGGTCGTATCACAATAATATACCTTTATATCACTCGTTTCAACCCAAAATTAAATTAACATATATGACACGATATTTTGACCCAGTTGCATAGGCCGCGGGAAGACGTCTCAGTTAAAGTCTGTCAATTAGTACATAGCTTACCACCTGTCACACTGAGTACTGACTAACTGGTCAACACGTGGGTTCGAGGTATCCATAGAATTAATACCTTCGCAATTGCGGAGATGGACACCTGTAGCTCAAGGGTTAATGGTCGTAAACGCGTTGTCTTTTTTTTAATAAATAATTGCCTTCATATAATACCCTGAAAAGAAATTCAAGATCCAGTCTGACAGAAACATAGAGGGAGCTACTGAAAATCCTTTCTCCTTTGAAAAATACAGTTTAAATTCCGTCTAAGTGCAGCACAACAAATCACACCCCGAGGTGCAATATATCAATTGGAGGTGCCTTCCTTAACAGAAACCGGGAAGCCAGGCCAGCTCTATTGATTTAGGTTGGGGTTATACGGTCTGGGATTTGTAGATCTAAAAAGGTTTTCTGTAAAGAAAAAGAATGATAATAGCGGTTTAAATAGACTTTTTTGTTATGGACTTGTCGCTCTTAAACTTATTGACAAATTCATCACCTTGTTGGCTAAATATGTGTTAGTATTGTTACTTTTAGAGTATCAAATAAAATAAATATTTGTTTACAAACATTAAAAATCTTGTTATGTTCAACTAAATCATTTAAATTTTGTATGATCCTAACTCTGTTTATCTGTCGGAATAATTTCAGTAGCGGCTGTAGCCCAGTGGGTAAGACCTCGGACTTCGTATGAAAAAAAGACCTAGGTTCGAATCCCGACTCTGGCATGTACCAATGAATGAAATTTAAATATGTGTTTTTCATTGACGTACATAATTTACAGTGCTAACGTGAGCAAACCTGCCTATCCCTCAGGATAGGTAATAGTCAGTGCCTATATACGGCGATACGGTTTAGTACCTATCACGTTGGGGGCTGTCTATCTAGTGATATGCGGGCTTCGAATGACCCATACCTAACATGCCTTCGAAATTTCGGAGATGGGCATTCAAGCCTCTGACTACCCCGCCATAATAAAAAAGGGAGTGTGTATACATAAGTCGTGAAGCGTATGTTATTTTATATTTCTAAATTATTCATTCATTCACTTAAAAATGTTTAATATACATTCTTATACTCGTATTTATAGAAGAGCCTGTCTAGGAAACATCTATCTATCAAGAGGTATCAAGAAGCCTTTTCACCCAAATTGTACTCGCTTAATATCATTCTGTCGTTAGGGATCTTGCGAATCATTACTAAGAGCACGCATGTACAGTTTCACTTCAATTAGCGCTTAATTAAATGTCGCCTTATACTGAGTGAGTTTACTTTATAAATTTACTTATATGCATTATACACTTCATATAAATGAATTCTCAATACATCATATCAGAATATGTATAATTATAGTTTTAAGAGATTCGCGATTTATACTCATGATTAATAACTGAGTCTGCTGCAACGTAGCCGAAACGTCGGGTTAATAAAGGTAACTTTATTATATAAAAACTTACGCGATAAGTCACGTTAGTTATTAATCATATATATATATAATTGTGCACATTATACATTTATGCGATATACGTATTTTCATGCATTTACTTCCCTAATTGAATAGGTAGATATTATCGATCGTTACCCTGAACAATCCTGACAAATCTCTCTTTCTTCACTTAGTAACCTTTTCATGTATGCTATTTTGTTCTTCATGCTTCTTCTGTAAAAAAAAGATATCCATTTTGATCTGTATAAAGACTGTAATATAAGATTTTCCATAAACCTCTGAGGTTGCTCATAGTCATTCTCTAATTCATTTAATTCTCCCTAGTTCTTTAATCGACATGACGTATCAATATTTAATACCCATATATTAAAGAGTTCGAACTTCTGTTCACGTTGGACTTGGATTGTTTATGTGCGTTATAAACAACAGTACCTCCGCTAAAAGGAAGAACTAAATACGTATTACGCCACATACCAGTATTTGAGCTAATAAGCTCCGAAGCTTACTCTTGAGTAATGATATTCTTAACAGACTGTACTTTCGACACATGCACCCTTTAGCAGTTAACAAACCATTAAGGGGATAAGAAAAGACATTTAGATACATCTATTCACGCTTATACTTATGAACGGGAGTGCCAGAGACTATTTATCACAAGGATGTTTATTTAACCTAATTAATAAATAAATTTAACCTTATTAATCTTTTTCATGCATGTTCTCCTGTGCTATATGCTACGTACCATTTTGGAGTATCGTTGCGACCTTCCTCTTCAAATCTTACCATTCATATTAGCTCTATATAGATCTTTTGCAACCATTCTTTCATGAATCAGTTCCATGTACCGAAAGATACACTATTTGTGATTTTGAAAGCACTTAATGAATATGGATGGTGCCATACGCAATCGTATTACACTATAAATAAGGTTTGATTTGGCTTCTAGTCAGGTGCGCTATGTATCGGACCAAACTAAAGCTTGAACGTTGTTTGTAACTGAGCTGGTTAAATGCTTTGTAATTGTATTTCAGGAATACTGGACAAGCTGTATTCACAGTTGTATATGTTTAAGCTCCTGTGTTCTGTACTGCTGATTCCCGAATTGTTATTAAAGATCATTTTACAACGTATTGATAGCAGATTGGAACAAACGGAATATATATGAGTGAAGTGGAAGGGCGGTTACGTAGGGGCCGGCCTAATAAGACATAATATAACAGTCAGATAGACGCTATATTGAAAAAAGGTGACGTTAGGAGTACCTATAACCGCCGAGAGTGTATGAGTGGATGTATGAATGTCAATGAAGCGAAAGTGGTCTGTCAGGATCGAGACAAATGGGGATCCGTGATCTCTGCCTACCCCTCTACAGGAAATCAGGCGTGATGTGTATGTATGTATGTATTTTACAACGTAATGGATTATGATTGAGTAACGCAGGAGAGTTAAAAAATAGGCTTTGTCCCATAAGCAAATTATGCATTATCTCAAGGAAAAATCATTGTTTTATGGAATAATATAAAGATCGTTACAAATTTAACATACTTACACAAATTGAAAAAATTACTATATTAATTTCTATTGTATTTGTGCAAATCTTAATATAAGTGTGATTATTTTACTTAGACATACAGATACATACACTTAACGATCATTATCTTTTACGGGGTAGTCAAAGGTTTGAGCGTGCATCTCCGCAATTGCGGAGTCAAGAAATATATGACGAACTTGAATACGCTGATAGACAGCACTTAATGTGACTTTTTAATAAACTACGTCGCCATTTGTAGACAATGACTAATTATAAATATTAAAATTATTAAAATGTACATTTTTCTTTAGTGTCTATGCTACTGTAGAGTATAGAAAATAAACATATTATTCTTACAACGTACCTAAGAGCAAATAAATATCATTTCTTTCCATACTAAAACTTGTAGGCCAAGGTAACATTATAAAAGTTTTAAGCCCTCCATAAAATATGCCTCGCGCTCGCTACACAAAAATCCGGAATGAATAATATAAACCAGGACACGAGCAAGTTGCTAAGGCTAAGTCTTGGAGAAACATTACCGAGTTTCTACAAAAAGTTAACGTGTTTATTCAATATAGGGACTTACATACATATTCGTACCAGGACCATAAGTGTAACTTCCACATAAGTAAGCAGTTTGGCTATTCAACGTGGAAATGCTGCCAGCATCTTGGGCACTCTCCCTGCTGGCAATGATTTGAATAAAATATTTTATTAATAGTTTTATTATTAATTAATTTATAAATATAATTTAGTTTATATTCATGTGAATACAGTTGTATGTAAACAGTTGTCAAAAAAGTGGTTTGTCAGGATCGGGACAGATAGAGATCCGTTATTTCTGCCTTCCCCTCTACAGGGAATCAGTCGTGATGTGTATGTATGTTAACAGTTGTTTTTTCTCTTTTTAACTGATGGAAATTTAAAGTGTATCCAAGGCTATTTGGATCGATAGGTAATGGAAGGCAGGGTAAAGTGAATACCCCGGGCAAAGAGGATACTCCTCACTACTCCTAAATTATTAGTTTTACATTCAACACGCCACCACTGTTACGTTCGGCCATCTTGGTTTAGTACGCGGCAGTATATATATATATATATATATATATATATATGCATTTTGTTTTTTTATTGTATCCCTTTTCTGCTATAACCTTAAATACCTTAAGGTATCCAATTTACCCTCCCTCCCCCTAATCTCGTTTTTCTTTGACGTTATAAGTACTTATAACATCCGAGTGTGTATGAGGAGGGGTATGAGTGTCAATGAAGCGAAAGTGGTTTGTCAGGATCGGGAAGATGGAGATCCGTGATCTCTACAGGGAATCTGGTGTGATGTGTATGTATGTATATTGACCTCCCTTTTTTATTAACTCTTCATCAATTTCACCTAGACCACTTCAATACCCAATTGGTAAGAATTACTTTATGAGTTATATAACAATTAAAAATCATATAAAAAAAATATATAACATTATTTACAAACTTACGTAAATAATCATAAACTGTGAGAATATTAATCAATATTCTGTTCAGTGAATCGAGCGAATTTCTGGTAGGTATATTTCCTCACCGTACTTACCCAGATATATTAATAGACTATCCCATATTAATCCAATATTTCAGTATTGCACCCATTTCTTCAACGCTAAAAGCGCATATGTTTAAGTCATTTAAATGTTATGTCTAGTCTGGGAAGTATAAAGAATGCTAACTAGCTGCCGTTCTTCCTGGCATGTAATAGAAGGCGACTAAGGGTATACAGGTAAATTAAATCAATTGGGCGATGAGCTAGCAACTTGTCACAAATATTCCATATGACATCGCAACCGCCATATTTATGCTCAAAAGTCACCTAGGTAACTAAATCTTTGAGGTTTTGTCAATCACAAAAGGGATTAAAGGACGTGAACGTATGTATAAAGTCATTTAAATGTCAAATTCAATATAGGTACCAAGTAAGCGAGGTCTTAACTAGAAGAAGATTTAACTCACTCCGCTCTTCGAAAGATGGCAGTAGGAATCGAACTTCAATCGGACGGGGATTTGCGTCTCAAAGTTTATTTTTCATTTCAGTTTGCTTTTGAAAACTACTTATTTCCCAAGAGGCGGGAGCTTCTAAATAAAGGAACTGACTACATTATGTAGGTTTTTATATTTGATGTGCCGGTATAATCTGGGATAAAATCACTAGTACAAAATAAATACACAAGGTACACGTTTTTAGTTTTTGTTTTTGCTACACTATGTATGGATACAGGGCGTTCCCCGATTATCACTTCATTACATATTATAAAAACAAAGTCGCTTTCTTTGTCCCTATGTCCCTTTGTATGCTTAAATCTTTGAAACTACGCAACGGATTTTGATGCGGTTTTTTTAACAGATTGAGTGATTCAAGAGGAAGGTTTATATGTATAAAAACATTCATTAAATAGTGGCGTAGGCTATTATATATTTTATACCCGTGCGAAGCCGGAGCGGGTCGCTAGTATTATTTATAACACGCATATGTTACCGTCAATAACATATATTATTAATTTAATTTAACAGTTAATGCACAATTATAAGCTAAAGAATTATTTACAGACTCTCTGGATATACTCCTAAGTTAATGTATGTATTACGCATCAAGCTATTAAAACACTTATTTTTAAAAATACACATTTTTTTCTCTCCCTATAATACAAGACGGTAACATTCATTTTTTTCTAAGGAGATACTATAAGAGATATTACATACAGCCTTTCTTACTACCTAATTACTATTAAAGTAGATAACCACTGTAACTCACATATATTAGCCTGTACCCTAAACCTGTAATTGTACATTACCTAATTTCCTGTATGCAAGAGGGTACCTGAAATTTTAATTTGTACTCTCTCAACCGTGCATTAAGTTTAAAATCCCTTAATCCGCCGTTGGGACGACTTTTCAGTTCAAGAATTCCGAAGTACAGAGGCTGTATGCAACTGCTAGATATAAAGTATGACAGAGCTTTGAATCTTTAGAGATGTCAGTGGTTCTTTTGCATGATGCATGATTGGTTGAAAAATAATGATTTGATCAGTTATGTAATATGATATAGGCCTCAAACTTGTTTTTACGAGAAATATGTATGTATATACATACATTAAGTACTCTAAGAATTACCGAAAGAATGGAAAGTTTGCAGCATGAAACGGGTTAAAAAAGCAATAATTTTGCTTTTTGCTGCGACAATAACATGCACAAGCTATACCCCCTAGTTTATAAGTTTGATTTGTATAGTGTATGTTTTTGTTACTGTAAATAAATGCTTTTTTAATATTATTATTAATAATAATTATGATTAATTAGCTTTTCATTTCTTGTTGCTATGCTAGTACTCATTGTTGCATTATTATTATCATAAAAAATATCAATGATTATTCAAACGTTAGTGACTTCCAAGATCAAAAATTTACCAAATCATTTTGGCGATGGTTTGTCAGCGTAAACAGTTAAATCTCTTAAGTCATAAAATTTATATTTAGAAAAGAAAACAAAGAAATAAACACGAGAAATACAAAACACGATAATAATACCTATTCAATAATCATGAGCTCATTTCCTTAAAAACCCTATTTAAAATTAACATATTCGTTTTTTTACTGTTAATCGTAAATACTAATGCCTCTTCTCCAAATGTTTGTGCTCTGCTAATCCGGGCTTAAGCGAGTGAAACAAGTTGCCAGCCCAGATTGGCGCTTCTTATTTGTTTGCGCGTTTTCGCCATATTTACTTAATACTCGGAATGTGCAACGAATGGCGCCATTAACTTTTATTTATACAGGTACCAATTAGTACAAATGTAGTGTATTAGTCTTTCAGCAGCTGTCCCATTAAAAAAAAGCTTGCTTACAATTACGATGTTGTATCTGTATGGCACTGCCATTGTATTTTTGGAAAACTAGCATATTTCACGCTATCAATAGTTCTCAATTTGAACATGAAATGATTTTTCTCCAAGATAAAAAGTCCTGAAGATGGCAGGATCAGGTGAAGAATATGATTGTTGAAGAACTATCATTTTCAGGAATCTGTCTCATTGATAAAATACATTTCCATAATTACTTTCGTAGTGTAAAATTGTTTTGAAGAAAATGTTTGATAAAGATATGTCATTATCATGACCATGTTTGTTACAGAAATGTAATTTATCAGGAGGACAACAATTAAATAATATAAGCATCAGGAGAAGAGAATGGTCCTTGCTAGGATAATGTGTCTTAGCGAATAGTCCTTTTCAGGACCATGTTTCTTGAAAGATAGTCCTTTTCAGAACCATGTTTATTAAATACTAGTCTTTTCAGGATCACGTGGCTAAGGTAAAAGTCGACGATAGTCCTTTTCCGGAATATCCTTAAAGGACGATAGTCCTTTTCAGCAGTATCCTTGAAGAACGATAGTCTTTTTCAGGAGTATCCTTGAAGGACGACAGTCCTTTTCAGGAGTATCCTTAAAAGACGATAGTCCTTTTCAGGAGTATCCTTAAAGAACGATAGTCCTTTTCAGGAGTATCCTTGAAGGACGAAAGTCCTATTCAGGAATATCCTTAAAGGACGATAGTCCTTTTCAGGAGTATTCTTAAAGGACAAAAATCCTTTTCAGGAATATCCTTAAAGGACGAAAGTCCTTTCAGGAATATCCTTAAAGAACGATAGTCCTTTTCAGGAGTATCCTTGAAGGACGATAGTCTTTTTCAGGAGTATCCTTGAAGGATGACAGTCCTTTTCAGGAGTATCCTTAAAAGACGATAGTCCTTTTCATGAGTGTCCATAAAGGACGATAGTCCTTTTCAGGAATATCCTTGAAGGACGAAAGTCCTTTTCAGGTATTTCCTTGAAGGACGATAGTCTTTTTAGGAATATCCTTTAAGAACGTTAGTCCTTTTCAGGAGTATTCTTAAAAGACGACAGTCCTTTTCAGGAGTATCCTAAAAAGGACAAAAATCCTTTTCAGGAATATCCTTAAAGGACGATAGTCCTTTCAGGAATATCCTTAAAGAACGATAGTCTTTTTCAGGCGTATCCTTAAAGGACGATAGTCCTTTTCAGGAGTATCCTTAAAAGACGATAGTCCTTTTCATGAGTGTCCATAAAGGACGATAGTCCTTTTCAGGAATATCCTTGAAGGACGAAAGTCCTTTTCAGGTATTTCCTTGAAGGACGATAGTCTTTTTAGGAATATCCTTTAAGAACGTTAGTCCTTTTCAGGAGTATTCTTAAAAGACGACAGTCCTTTTCAGGAGTATCCTAAAAAGGACAAAAATCCTTTTCAGGAATATCCTTAAAGGACGATAGTCCTTTCAGGAATATCCTTAAAGAACGATAGTCTTTTTCAGGCGTATCCTTAAAGGACGATAGTCCTTTTCAGGAGTATCCTTAAAAGACGATAGTCCTTTTCATGAGTGTCCATAAAGGACGATAGTCCTTTTCAGGAGTATCCTTAAAGAACGATAGTCCTTTTCAGGAGTATCCTTGAAGAACGAAAGTCCTATTCAGGAATATCCTAAAAGGACGATAGTCCTTTTCAGGAGAATCCT
Source organism: Leucoptera coffeella (assembly GCA_030578115.1). Lineage (NCBI taxonomy): Eukaryota > Metazoa > Arthropoda > Insecta > Lepidoptera > Lyonetiidae > Leucoptera > Leucoptera coffeella. The sequence goes on from JAMBLF010001211.1 coordinate 35,255, forward strand.
TGAAGGACGAAAGTCCTATTTAGGAATATCCTTAAAGGACGATAGTCCTTTTCAGGAGTATTCTTAAAAGACGACAGTCCTTTTCAGGAGTATCCTTAAAGAACAAAAATCCTTTTCAGGAATATCCTTAAAGGACGATAGTCCTTTCAGGAATATCCTTAAAGAACGATAGTCCTTTTCAGGAGTATCCTTGAAGGACTAAAGTCCTATTCAGGAATATCCATAAAGGACGATAGTCCTTTTCAGGAGTATCCTTAAAGAACGATAGTCCTTTTCAGGAGTATCCTTAAAGAACGATAGTCCTTTTCAGGAGTATCCTTGAAGGACAAAAGTCCTTTTCAGGAATATCCTTAAAGAACGATAGTCCTTTTCAGGAGTATCCTTGAAGGACGATAGTTCTTTTCAGGAGTATCCTTGAAGGACAAAAGTCCTTTTCAGGAATATCCTTAAAGAACGATAGTCCTTTCAGGAATATCCTTAAAAAACGATAGTCCTTATCAGGAGTATCCTTGAAAGACGAAAGTCCTTTTCAGGAGTATCCTTGAAAGACGAAAGTCCTTTTCAGGAGTATCCTTAAAAGACGATAGTCCTTTTCATGAGTGTCCATAAAGGACGATAGTCCTTTTCAGGAGTATCCATACAAAACGATAGTCCTTTTCAGGAGTATCCTTGAAGGACGAAAGTCCTTTTCAGGAGTATCCTTAAAGAACGATAGTCCTTTTCAGGAGTATCCTTGAAGGACGATAGTTCTTTTCAGGAGTATCCTTGAAGGACAAAAGTCCTTTTCAGGAATATCCTTAAAGAACGATAGTCCTTTCAGGAATATCCTTAAAAAACGATAGTCCTTATCAGGAGTATCCTTGAAAGACGAAAGTCCTTTTCAGGAGTATCCTTAAAAGACGATAGTCCTTTTCATGAGTGTCCATAAAGGACGATAGTCCTTTTCAGGAGTATCCTTACAAAACGATAGTCCTTTTCAGGAGTATCCTTGAAGGACGAAAGTCCTATTCAGGAATATCCTTACAGGACGATAGTCCTTTCATGAATATCATTAAAAAACGATAGTCCTTTTAAGGAGTATCCTTGAAGGACGATAGTCTTTATCAGGAGTATCCTTGAAAGACGACAGTCCTTTTCAGGAGTATCCTTAAAAGACGAAAGTCCTTTTCATGAGTGTCCATAAAGGACGATAGTCCTTGTCAGGAGTATCCTTGAAGGACGAAAGTCCTATTCAGGAATATCCTAAAAGGACGATAGTCCTTTTCAGGAGTATACTTGAAGGACGATAGTCCTTTCAGGAATATCATTAAAGAACGATATTCCTTTTCAGGAGTATCCTTGGAGGACGATAGTCTTTTTCAGGAGTATCCTTGAAAGATGACAGTCCTTTTCAGGAGTATACTTAAAAGACGATAGTCCTTTTCAGGAGTATCCTTAAAGAACGATAGTCCTTTTCAGGCGTAACCTTGAAGGACGATGGTCCTTTTCAGGAGTATCCTTGAAGGACGATAGTCCTTTTCAGGAATATACTTAAAGGACGATAGTCCTTTTCAGGAGTATTCTTAAAAGACGACAGTCCTTTTCAGGAGTATCCTTGAAGGCCAAAAGTCCTTTTCAGGAATATCCTTAAAGGACGATAGTCCTTTTCAGGAGTATCCTTAAAGAACGATAGTCCTTTTCAGGCGTAACCTTGATAGACGATAGTCCTTTTCAGGAATATCCTTGAAGGACGATAGTCCTTTTCAGGAAAATCCTTAAAGAACGTTAGTCCTTTCAGGAGTATCCTTGAAGGACAATAGACCTTTTCAGGAATATCCTTAAAAGACGATAGTCCTTTAAGGATGATTGTCCTTTTCAGGAAAATCCTTGAAGGATGATAGACTATTTCAGGAATATTTTTGAAGGACGATAGTCCTTTTCAGGAGAATCCTTGAAGGACGATAGTCTTTTTTAGGAGTATCCTTGAAGGACGATAGTCCTTTTCAGTAATATCCTTGAAGGACGATATTCTTTTTTAGTAGTATCCTTAAAGGACGAAAGTCCTTTTCAGGAATATCCTTGAAGGAAGATAGTCTTTTTCAGGAATATCCTTTAAGAACGATAGTCCTTTTCAGGAGTATCCTTGAATGGCGATAGTCCTTTTCAGGAATATCCTTAAAGAACGTTAGTCCTTTTCAGGAGTATCCTTGAAGGACAATAGTCCTTTTCAGGAATATCTTTGAAGGACGAAAGTCCTTTTCAGGGATATCCTTGAAGGACGAAAGTCCTTTTCAGGAATATCCTTAAAGGACGATAGTCTTTTTCAGGAGTATCCTTGAAGGACGAAAGTCCTTTTCAGGAATATCCTTGCAGGACGACAGTCTTTTTCAGGAGTATCTTTTAAGGACGATAGTCCTTTTCAGGAGTATCCTGAAAGGACGAAAATCCTTTTCAGGAATATCCTTAAAGGAAGAACGTCCTTTTCAGGATTTTCCTTAAAGGACGAAAGTCCTTTTCAGTAGTATCCTTGAATGGCGATAGTCTTTTTCAGTTGTATCCATGAAGGACGAAAGTCCTTTTCAGGGATATCCTTGAAGGATGATAGGATTTTTCAGGAATATTCTTGAAGGACGATAGTCCTTTTCAGGAGTATCCTGAAAGGACGAAAGTCCTTTTCAGGAATATCCTTAAAGGAAGAAAGTCCTTTTCAGGAGTATCCTTAAAGGACGAAAGTCCTTTTCAGTAGTATCCTTGAATGGCGATAGTCTTTTTCAGTTGTATCCTTGAAGGACGAAAGTCCTTTTCAGGTGTATCCTTAAAGGACGAAAGTCCTTTTCAGAAATATCCTTGAAGGACGATAGTCTTTTTCAGGAGTATCCTTAAAGGACGAAAATCCTTTTCAGGAATATCCTTGAAGGACGATATACTTTTTCAGGAATATCCTTGAAGGAAGATAGTCCTTTTCAAGAATATCCTTAAAGAACGTTTGTCCTTTTCAGGAGTATCCTTGAAGGACAATAGTCCTTTTCAGGAGTATCCTTAAAGGACGATAGTCTTTTTCAGGAATATCCTTGAAGGACGATAATCCTTTTCAGGAGTATCCTTAAAGGTCGAAAGTCCATTTCAGGAATATCCTTGAAGGACGATATTCTTTTTCAGGAGTATCCTTAAAGGACGAAAGTCCTTTTCAGGAATATCCTTGAAGGACGATAGTCCTTTTCAGGAATATCCTTGAAGGAAGATAGTCCTTTTCAAGAATATCCTTAAAGAACGTTTGTCCTTTTCAGGAGTATCCTTGAAGGACAATAGTCCTTTTCAGGAGTATCCTTGAAGGACGATATACTTTTTCAGGAATATCCTTGAAGGACAAAAGTCCTTTTCAGGTGTATCCTTAAAGGACGAAAGTCCTTTTCAGAAATATCCTTGAAGGACGATAGTCTTTTTCAGGAGTATCCTTAAAGGACGAAAATCCTTTTCAGGAATATCCTTGAAGGACGATATACTTTTTCAGGAATATCCTTGAAGGACGATAATCCTTTTCAGGAGTATCCTTAAAGGACAAAAGTCCTTTTCAGGTGTATCCTTAAAGGACGAAAGTCCTTTTCAGAAATATCCTTGAAAGACGATAGTCTTTTTCAGGAGTATCCTTAAAGGACGAAAGTCCTTTTCAGGAATATCCTTGAAGGACGATAGTCCTTTTCAGGAAAATCCTTAAAAGACGATAGTCCTTGAAGGATGATTGTCCTTTTCAGGAATATCCTTGAAAGATGATAGACTATTTCAGGAATATTCTTGAAGGACGATAGTCCATTTCAGGAGAATCCTTGAAGGACGAAAGTCCTTTTCAGGAATATCCTTAAAGGACGAAAGTCCTTTTCAGGTATTTCCTTGAAGGACGATAGTCTTTTTAGGAATATCCTTTAAGAACGATAGTCCTTTTCAGGAATATCCTTAAAAAACAATAGTCCTTATCAGGAGTATCCTTGAAAGACGAAAGTCCTTTTCAGGAGTATCCTTAAAAGACGATAGTCCTTTTCATGAGTGTCCATAAAGGACGATAGTCCTTTTCAGGAGTATCCTTGAAGGACGAAAGTCCTATTCAGGAATATCCTTACAGGACGATAGTCCTTTCATGAATATCATTAAAAAACGATAGTCCTTTTAAGGAGTATCCTTGAAGGACGATAGTCTTTATCAGGAGTATCCTTGAAAGACGACAGTCCTTTTCAGGAGTATCCTTAAAAGACGAAAGTCCTTTTCATGAGTGTCCATAAAGGACGATAGTCCTTGTCAGGAGTATCCTTGAAGGACGAAAGTCCTATTCAGGAATATCCTAAAAGGACGATAGTCCTTTTCAGGAGTATACTTGAAGGACGATAGTCCTTTCAGGAATATCATTAAAGAACGATATTCCTTTTCAGGAGTATCCTTGGAGGACGATAGTCTTTTTCAGGAGTATCCTTGAAAGATGACAGTCCTTTTCAGGAGTATCCTTAAAAGACGATAGTCCTTTTCAGGAGTATCCTTAAAGAACGATAGTCCTTTTCAGGCGTATCCTTAAAGGACGATAGTCCTTTTCAGGCGTATCCTTAAAGGACGAAAGTCCTTTTCAGGAATATCCTCAAAGGACGATAGTCCTTTTCAGGAGTATTCTTAAAGCACGACAGTCCATTTCAGGAGTATCCTTGAAGGCCAAAAGTCCTTTTCAGGAATATCCTTAAATGACGATAGTCCTTTTCAGGAATATCCTTTAAGAACGATAGTCCTTTTCAGGAGTATCCTTGAAGGGCGATAGTCATTTTTAGTTGTATCCTTGAAGGACGAAAGTCCTTTTCAGGGATATCCTTGAAGGACGATAGTCTTTTCAGGAATATCCTTGAAGGACGATAGTCCTTTTCAGGAGTATCCTTAAAGAACGATAGTCCTTTTCAGGCGTAACCTTGAAGGACGATGGTCCTTTTCAGGAGTATCCTTGAAGGACGATAGTCCTTTTCAGGAATATACTTAAAGGACGATAGTCCTTTTCAGGAGTATTCTTAAAAGACGACAGTCCTTTTCAGGAGTATCCTTGAAGGCCAAAAGTCCTTTTCAGGAATATCCTTAAAGGACGATAGTCCTTTTCAGGAGTATCCTTAAAGAACGATAGTCCTTTTCAGGCGTAACCTTGATAGACGATAGTCCTTTTCAGGAATATCCTTGAAGGACGATAGTCCTTTTCAGGAAAATCCTTAAAGAACGTTAGTCCTTTCAGGAGTATCCTTGAAGGACAATAGTCCTTTTCAGGAATATCCTTAAAAGACGATAGTCCTTTAAGGATGATTGTCCTTTTCAGGAAAATCCTTGAAGGATGATAGACTATTTCAGGAATATTTTTGAAGGACGATAGTCCTTTTCAGGAGAATCCTTGAAGGACGATAGTCTTTTTTAGGAGTATCCTTGAAGGACGATAGTCCTTTTCAGTAATATCCTTGAAGGACGATATTCTTTTTTAGTAGTATCCTTAAAGGACGAAAGTCCTTTTCAGGAATATCCTTGAAGGAAGATAGTCTTTTTCAGGAATATCCTTTAAGAACGATAGTCCTTTTCAGGAGTATCCTTAAAGGACGAAAGTCCTTTTCAGGAATATCCTTAAAGAACGTTAGTCCTTTTTAGGAGTATCCTTAAAGGACAATAGTCCTTTTCAGGAGTATCCTTGAAGTACTATAGTCCATTTCAGGAGTATCCTTGAAGGACAATAATCCTTTTCAGGAGTATCCTTATAGGACGAAAGTCCTTTTCAGGAATATCCTTAAAGGACGAAAATCCTTTTCAGGAATATCCTTGAAGGACGATATACTTTTTCAGGAATATCCTTGAAGGACGATAATCTTTTTCAGGAGTATCCTTAAAGGACAAAAGTCCTTTTCAGGTGTATCCTTAAAGGATGAAAGTCCTTTTCAGAAATATCCTTGAAAGACGATAGTCTTTTTCAGGAGTATCCTTAAAGGACGAAAGTCCTTTTCAGGAATCTCCTTGAAGGACGATAGTCCTTTTCAGGAAAATCCTTAAAAGACGATAGTCCTTGAAGGATGATTGTCCTTTTCAGGAATATCCTTGAAGGATGATAGACTATTTCAGGAATATTCTTGTAGGACGATAGTCCATTTCAGGAGAATCTTCGAAGGACGAAAGTCCTTTTCAGGAATATCCTTAAAGGACGAAAGTCCTTTTCAGGTATTTCCTTGAAGGACGATAGTCTTTTTAGGAATATCCTTTAAGAACGATAGTCCTTTTCAGGAGTATCCTTGAATGGCGATAGTCCTTTTCAGGAATATCCTTAAAAGACGATAGTCCTTGAAGGATGATTGTCCTTTTCAGGAATATCCTTGAAGGATGATAGACTATTTCAGGAATATTCTTGAAGGACGATAGTCCATTTCAGGAGAATCCTTGAAGGACGAAAGTCCTTTTCAGGAATATCCTTAAAAGACGATAGTCCTTGAAGGATGATTGTCCTTTACAGGAATATCCTTGAAGGATGATAGACTATTTCAGGAATATTCTTGAAGGACAATAGTCCATTTCAGGAGAATCCTTGAAGGACGAAAGTCCTTTTCAGGAATATCCTTGAAGGACGATAGTCTTTTTCAGATAATCCTTTTCAGGAGTATCCTTGAATGACTATAGTCCATTTCAGGAATATTCTTGAAGGACGATAGTCCATTTCAGGAGAATTCTTGAAGGACGAAAGTCCTTTTCAGGAATATCCTTGAAGGACGATAGTCTTTTTCAGGAGTATCCTTGAAGGACGATAGTCCTTTTCAGGAGTATCCTTGAATGACTATAGTCCATTTCAGGAGTATCCTTGAAGGACAATAATCCTTTTCAGGAGTATCCTTGAATGACTATAGTCCATTTCAGGAATATTCTTGAAGGACGATAGTCCATTTCAGGAGAATTCTTGAAGAACGATAGTCCCTTCAGGAATATCCTTAAAGAACGAAAGTCCTTTTCAGGAGTATCCTTGAAGGACGATTGTCCTTTTCAGGAATATCCTTAAAAGACGATAGTCCTTGAAGGATGATTGTCCTTTTCAGGAATATCCTTGAAGGATGATAGACTATTTCAGGAATATTCTTGAAGGACGATAGTCCGTTTCAGGAGAATCATTGAAGGACGAAAGTCCTTTTCAGGAATATCCTTGAAGGACGATAGTCTTTTTCAGGAGTATCCTTGAAGGACGATAGTCCTTTTCAGGAATATCCTTGAAGGACGATATTCTATTTCAGGAGTATCCTTAAAGGACGAAAGTCCTTTTCAGGAATATCCTTGAAGGTCGATAATCCTTTTCAGGAGTATCCTTAAAGGTCGAAAGTCCATTTCAGGAATACCCTTGAAGGACGATATTCTTTTTCAGGAGTATCCTTAAAGGACGAAAGTCCTTTTCAGGAATATCCTTCAAGGACGATAGTCCTTTTCAGGAGTATCCTTGAAGGACGATAGTCTTTTTCAGGAGTATCCTTAAAGGACGAAAGTCCTTTTCAGGAATATCCTTAAAGAACGTTAGTCCTTTTTAGGAGTATCCTTAAAGGACAATAGTCCTTTTCAGGAGTATCCTTGAAGTACTATAGTCCATTTCAGGAGTATCCTTGAAGGACAATAATCCTTTTCAGGAGTATCCTTATAGGACGAAAGTCCTTTTCAGGAATATCCTTAAAGGACGAAAATCCTTTTCAGGAATATCCTTGAAGGACGATATACTTTTTCAGGAATATCCTTGAAGGACGATAATCTTTTTCAGGAGTATCCTTAAAGGACAAAAGTCCTTTTCAGGTGTATCCTTAAAGGATGAAAGTCCTTTTCAGAAATATCCTTGAAAGACGATAGTCTTTTTCAGGAGTATCCTTAAAGGACGAAAGTCCTTTTCAGGAATCTCCTTGAAGGACGATAGTCCTTTTCAGGAAAATCCTTAAAAGACGATAGTCCTTGAAGGATGATTGTCCTTTTCAGGAATATCCTTGAAGGATGATAGACTATTTCAGGAATATTCTTGTAGGACGATAGTCCATTTCAGGAGAATCTTCGAAGGACGAAAGTCCTTTTCAGGAATATCCTTAAAGGACGAAAGTCCTTTTCAGGTATTTCCTTGAAGGACGATAGTCTTTTTAGGAATATCCTTTAAGAACGATAGTCCTTTTCAGGAGTATCCTTGAATGGCGATAGTCCTTTTCAGGAATATCCTTAAAAGACGATAGTCCTTGAAGGATGATTGTCCTTTTCAGGAATATCCTTGAAGGATGATAGACTATTTCAGGAATATTCTTGAAGGACGATAGTCCATTTCAGGAGAATCCTTGAAGGACGAAAGTCCTTTTCAGGAATATCCTTAAAAGACGATAGTCCTTGAAGGATGATTGTCCTTTACAGGAATATCCTTGAAGGATGATAGACTATTTCAGGAATATTCTTGAAGGACGATAGTCCATTTCAGGAGAATCCTTGAAGGACGAAAGTCCTTTTCAGGAATATCCTTGAAGGACGATAGTCTTTTTCAGATAATCCTTTTCAGGAGTATCCTTGAATGACTATAGTCCATTTCAGGAATATTCTTGAAGGACGATAGTCCATTTCAGGAGAATTCTTGAAGGACGAAAGTCCTTTTCAGGAATATCCTTGAAGGACGATAGTCTTTTTCAGGAGTATCCTTGAAGGACGATAGTCCTTTTCAGGAGTATCCTTGAATGACTATAGTCCATTTCAGGAGTATCCTTGAAGGACAATAATCCTTTTCAGGAGTATCCTTGAATGACTATAGTCCATTTCAGGAATATTCTTGAAGGACGATAGTCCATTTCAGGAGAATTCTTGAAGAACGATAGTCCCTTCAGGAATATCCTTAAAGAACGAAAGTCCTTTTCAGGAGTATCCTTGAAGGACGATTGTCCTTTTCAGGAATATCCTTAAAAGACGATAGTCCTTGAAGGATGATTGTCCTTTTCAGGAATATCCTTGAAGGATGATAGACTATTTCAGGAATATTCTTGAAGGACGATAGTCCGTTTCAGGAGAATCATTGAAGGACGAAAGTCCTTTTCAGGAATATCCTTGAAGGACGATAGTCTTTTTCAGGAGTATCCTTGAAGGACGATAGTCCTTTTCAGGAATATCCTTGAAGGACGATATTCTTTTTCAGGAGTATCCTTAAAGGACGAAAGTCCTTTTCAGGAATATCCTTGAAGGTCGATAATCCTTTTCAGGAGTATCCTTAAAGGTCGAAAGTCCATTTCAGGAATACCCTTGAAGGACGATATTCTTTTTCAGGAGTATCCTTAAAGGACGAAAGTCCTTTTCAGGAATATCCTTCAAGGACGATAGTCCTTTTCAGGAGTATCCTTGAAGGACGATAGTCTTTTTCAGGAGTATCCTTAAAGGACGAAAGTCCTTTTCAGGAATATCCTTAAAGAACGTTAGTCTAGGAGTATCCTTAAAGGACAATAGTCCTTTTCAGGAGTATCCTTAAAGGACGAAAGTCCTTTTCAGGAATATCCTTAAAGAACGTTAGTCCTTTTTAGGAGTATCCTTAAAGGACAATAGTCTTTTTCAGGAGTATCCTTGAAGTACTATAGTCCATTTCAGGAGTATCCTTGAAGGACAATAATCCTTTTCAGGAGTATCCTTATAGGACGAAAGTCCTTTTCAGGAATATCCTTAAAGGACGAAAATCCTTTTCAGGAATATCCTTGAAGGACGATATACTTTTTCAGGAATATCCTTGAAGGACGATAATCCTTTTCAGGAGTATCCTTAAAGGAGAAAAGTCCTTTTCAGGTGTATCCTTAAAGGATGAAAGTCCTTTTCAGAAATATCCTTGAAAGACGATAGTCTTTTTCAGGAGTATCCTTAAAGGACGAAAGTCCTTTTCAGGAATATCCTTACAGGACGATAGTCCTTTCATGAATATCATTAAAAAACGATAGTCCTTTTAAGGAGTATCCTTGAAGGACGATAGTCTTTATCAGGAGTATCCTTGAAAGACGACAGTCCTTTTCAGGAGTATCCTTAAAAGACGAAAGTCCTTTTCATGAGTGTCCATAAAGGACGATAGTCCTTGTCAGGAGTATCCTTGAAGGACGAAAGTCCTATTCAGGAATATCCTAAAAGGACGATAGTCCTTTTCAGGAGTATACTTGAAGGACGATAGTCCTTTCAGGAATATCATTAAAGAACGATATTCCTTTTCAGGAGTATCCTTGGAGGACGATAGTCTTTTTCAGGAGTATCCTTGAAAGATGACAGTCCTTTTCAGGAGTATCCTTAAAAGACGATAGTCCTTTTCAGGAGTATCCTTAAAGAACGATAGTCCTTTTCAGGCGTATCCTTAAAGGACGATAGTCCTTTTCAGGCGTATCCTTAAAGGACGAAAGTCCTTTTCAGGAATATCCTCAAAGGACGATAGTCCTTTTCAGGAGTATTCTTAAAGCACGACAGTCCATTTCAGGAGTATCCTTGAAGGCCAAAAGTCCTTTTCAGGAATATCCTTAAATGACGATAGTCCTTTTCAGGAATATCCTTTAAGAACGATAGTCCTTTTCAGGAGTATCCTTGAAGGGCGATAGTCATTTTTAGTTGTATCCTTGAAGGACGAAAGTCCTTTTCAGGGATATCCTTGAAGGACGATAGTCTTTTCAGGAATATCCTTGAAGGACGATAGTCCTTTTCAGGAGTATCCTTAAAGAACGATAGTCCTTTTCAGGCGTAACCTTGATAGACGATAGTCCTTTTCAGGAATATCCTTGAAGGACGATAGTCCTTTTCAGGAAAATCCTTAAAGAACGTTAGTCCTTTCAGGAGTATCCTTGAAGGACAATAGTCCTTTTCAGGAATATCCTTAAAAGACGATAGTCCTTTAAGGATGATTGTCCTTTTCAGGAAAATCCTTGAAGGATGATAGACTATTTCAGGAATATTTTTGAAGGACGATAGTCCTTTTCAGGAGAATCCTTGAAGGACGATAGTCTTTTTTAGGAGTATCCTTGAAGGACGATAGTCCTTTTCAGGAATATCCTTGAAGGAAGATAGTCTTTTTCAGGAATATCCTTTAAGAACGATAGTCCTTTTCAGGAGTATCCTTGAATGGCGATAGTCCTTTTCAGGAATATCCTTAAAGAACGTTAGTCCTTTTCAGGAGTATCCTTGAAGGACAATAGTCCTTTTCAGGAATATCTTTGAAGGACGAAAGTCCTTTTCAGGGATATCCTTGAAGGACGAAAGTCCTACTCAGAAGTATCGTTGAAGGACGAAAGTCCTTTTCAGGAATATCCTTAAAGGACGATAGTCTTTTTCAGGAGTATCCTTGAAGGACGAAAGTCCTTTTCAGGAATATCCTTGCAGGACGACAGTCTTTTTCAGGAGTATCTTTTAAGGACGATAGTCCTTTTCAGGAGTATCCTGAAAGGACGAAAATCCTTTTCAGGAATATCCTTAAAGGAAGAACGTCCTTTTCAGGATTTTCCTTAAAGGACGAAAGTCCTTTTCAGTAGTATCCTTGAATGGCGATAGTCTTTTTCAGTTGTATCCTTGAAGGACGAAAGTCCTTTTCAGGGATATCCTTGAAGGATGATAGGATTTTTCAGGAATATTCTTGAAGGACGATAGTCCTTTTCAGGAGTATCCTGAAAGGACGAAAGTCCTTTTCAGGAATATCCTTAAAGGAAGAAAGTCCTTTTCAGGAGTATCCTTAAAGGACGAAAGTCCTTTTCAGTAGTATCCTTGAATGGCGATAGTCTTTTTCAGTTGTATCCTTGAAGGACGAAAGTCCTTTTCAGGGATATCCTTGAAGGATGATAGGATTTTTCAGGAATATTCTTGAAGGACGATAGTCTTTTTCAGGAGTATCCTTGAAGGACGTTAGCCCTTTTCAGGAGTATCCTTAAAGGACGAAAGTCCATTTCAGGAGTCTCCTCAAAGTACGAAAGTCCTTTTCAGGAATATCCTTAAAGAACGATAGTCCTTTTACAGGAGTATCCTTGAAGAACGATAGTCCTTTTCAGGAGTATCCTAAAAGGACGAAAGTCCTTTTCAGGAATATTCTTGAAGAACGATAGTCCCTTCAGGAATATCCTTAAAGAACGAAAGTCCTTTTCAGGAGTATCCTTGAAGGACGATTGTCCTTTTCAGGAATATCCTTAAAAGACGATAGTCCTTGAAGGATGATTGTCCTTTTCAGGAATATCCTTGAAGGATGATAGACTATTTCAGGAATATTCTTGAAGGACGATAGTCCGTTTCAGGAGAATCCTTGAAGGACGAAAGTCCTTTTCAGGAATATCCTTGAAGGACGATAGTCTTTTTCAGGAGTATCCTTGAAGGACGCTAGTCCTTTTCAGGAATATCCTTGAAGGACGATATTCTTTTTCAGGAGTATCCTTAAAGGACGAAAGTCCTTTTCAGGAATATCCTTGAAGGAAGATAGTCCTTTTCAAGAATATCCTTAAAGAACGTTTGTCCTTTTCAGGAGTATCCTTGAAGGACAATAGTCCTTTTCAGGAGTATCCTTAAAGGACGATAGTCTTTTTCAGGAATATCCTTGAAGGACGATAATCCTTTTCAGGAGTATCCTTAAAGGTCGAAAGTCCATTTCAGGAATATCCTTGAAGGACGATATTCTTTTTCAGGAGTATCCTTAAAGGACGAAAGTCCTTTTCAGGAATATCCTTGAAGGACGATAGTCCTTTTCAGGAATATCCTTGAAGGAAGATAGTCCTTTTCAAGAATATCCTTAAAGAACGTTTGTCCTTTTCAGTAGTATCCTTGAAGGACAATAGTCCTTTTCAGGAGTATCCTTGAAGGACGATATACTTTTTCAGGAATATCCTTGAAGGACAAAAGTCCTTTTCAGGTGTATCCTTAAAGGACGAAAGTCCTTTTCAGAAATATCCTTGAAGGACGATAGTCTTTTTCAGGAGTATCCTTAAAGGACGAAAATCCTTTTCAGGAATATCCTTGAAGGACGATATACTTTTTCAGGAATATCCTTGAAGGACGATAATCCTTTTCAGGAGTATCCTTAAAGGACAAAAGTCCTTTTCAGGTGTATCCTTAAAGGACGAAAGTCCTTTTCAGAAATATCCTTGAAAGACGATAGTCTTTTTCAGGAGTATCCTTAAAGGACGAAAGTCCTTTTCAGGAATATCCTTGAAGGACGATAGTCCTTTTCAGGAAAATCCTTAAAAGACGATAGTCCTTGAAGGATGATTGTCCTTTTCAGGAATATCCTTGAAGGATGATAGACTATTTCAGGAATATTCTTGAAGGACGATAGTCCATTTCAGGAGAATCCTTGAAGGACGAAAGTCCTTTTCAGGAATATCCTTAAAGGACGAAAGTCCTTTTCAGGTATTTCCTTGAAGGACGATAGTCTTTTTAGGAATATCCTTTAAGAACGATAGTCCTTTTCAGGAGTATCCTTGAATGGCGATAGTCCTTTTCAGGAATATCCTTAAAAGACGATAGTCCTTGAAGGATGATTGTCCTTTTCAGGAATATCCTTGAAGGATGATAGACTATTTCAGGAATATTCTTGAAGGACGATAGTCCATTTCAGGAGAATCCTTGAAGGACGAAAGTCCTTTTCAGGAATATCCTTGAAGGACGATATTCTTTTTCAGGAGTATCCTTAAAGGACGAAAGTCCTTTTCAGGAATATCCTTGAAGGAAGATAGTCTTTTTCAGGAATATCCTTTAAGAACGATAGTCCTTTTCAGGAATATCCTTAAAGGACGAAAGTCCTTTTCAGGAATATCCTTAAAGAACGTTAGTCCTTTTTAGGAGTATCCTTAAAGGACAATAGTCCTTTTCAGAAGTATCCTTGAATGACTATAGTCCATTTCAGGAGTATCCTTGAAGGACAATAATCCTTTTCAGGAGTATCCTTGAATGACTATAGTCCATTTCAGGAATATTCTTGAAGGACGATAGTCCATTTCAGGAGAATTCTTGAAGGACGAAAGTCCTTTTCAGGAATATCCTTGAAGGACGATAGTCTTTTTCAGGAGTATCCTTGAAGGACGATAGTCCTTTTCAGGAGTATCCTTGAATGACTATAGTCCATTTCAGGAGTATCCTTGAAGGACAATAATCCTTTTCAGGAGTATCCTTGAATTACTATAGTCCATTTCAGGAATATTCTTGAAGGACGATAGTCCATTTCAGGAGAATTCTTGAAGAACGATAGTCCCTTCAGGAATATCCTTAAAGAACGAAAGTCCTTTTCAGGAGTATCCTTGAAGGACGATTGTCCTTTTCAGGAATATCCTTAAAAGACGATAGTCCTTGAAGGATGATTGTCCTTTTCAGGAATATCCTTGAAGGATGATAGACTATTTCAGGAATATTCTTGAAGGACGATAGTCCGTTTCAGGAGAATCCTTGAAGGACGAAAGTCCTTTTCAGGAATATCCTTGAAGGACGATAGTCTTTTTCAGGAGTATCCTTGAAGGACGATAGTCCTTTTCAGGAATATCCTTGAAGGACGATATTCTTTTTCAGGAGTATCCTTAAAGGACGAAAGTCCTTTTCAGGAATATCCTTGAAGGAAGATAGTCCTTTTCAAGAATATCCTTAAAGAACGTTTGTCCTTTTCAGGAGTATCCTTGAAGGACAATAGTCCTTTTCAGGAGTATCCTTGAAGGACGATAGTCTTTTTCAGGAATATCCTTGAAGGACGATAATCCTTTTCAGGAGTATCCTTAAAGGTCGAAAGTCCATTTCAGGAATATCCTTGAAGGACGATATTCTTTTTCAGGAGTATCCTTAAAGGACGAAAGTCCTTTTCAGGAATATCCTTGAAGGACGATAGTCCTTTTCAGGAATATCCTTGATGGACGATATTCTTTTTCAGGAGTATCCTTAAAGGACGAAAGTCCTTTTCAGGAATATCCTTGAAGGTCGATAATCCTTTTCAGGAGTATCCTTAAAGGTCGAAAGTCCATTTCAGGAATACCCTTGAAGGACGATATTCTTTTTCAGGAGTATCCTTAAAGGACGAAAGTCCTTTTCAGGAATATCCTTGAAGGACGATAGTCTTTTTCAGGAGTATCCTTGAAGGACGATAGTCCTTTTCAGGAATATCCTTGAAGGACGATATTCTTTTTCAGGAGTATCCTTAAAGGACGAAAGTCCTTTTCAGGAATATCCTTGAAGGAAGAAAGTCCTTTTCAAGAATATCCTTAAAGAACGTTTGTCCTTTTCAGGAGTATCCTTGAAGGACAATAGTCCTTTTCAGGAGTATCCTTGAAGGACGATAGTCTTTTTCAGGAATATCCTTGAAGGACGATAATACTTTTCAGGAGTATCCTTAAAGGTCGAAAGTCCATTTCAGGAATATCCTTGAAGGACGATATTCTTTTTCAGGAGTATCCTTAAAGGACGAAAGTCCTTTTCAGGAATATCCTTGAAGGACGATAGTCCTTTTCAGGAATATCCTTGATGGACGATATTCTTTTTCAGGAGTATCCTTAAAGGACGAAAGTGTTTTTCAGGAATATCCTTAAAAGACGATAGTCCTTGAAGGATGATTGTCCTTTACAGGAATATCCTTGAAGGATGATAGACTATTTCAGGAATATTCTTGAAGGACGATAGTCCATTTCAGGAGAATCCTTGAAGGACGAAAGTCCTTTTCAGGAATATCCTTGAAGGACGATAGTCTTTTTCAGATAATCCTTTTCAGGAGTATCCTTGAATGACTATAGTCCATTTCAGGAATATTCTTGAAGGACGATAGTCCATTTCAGGAGAATTCTTGAAGGACGAAAGTCCTTTTCAGGAATATCCTTGAAGGACGATAGTCTTTTTCAGGAGTATCCTTGAAGGACGATAGTCCTTTTCAGGAGTATCCTTGAATGACTATAGTCCATTTCAGGAGTATCCTTGAAGGACAATAATCCTTTTCAGGAGTATCCTTGAATGACTATAGTCCATTTCAGGAATATTCTTGAAGGACGATAGTTCATTTCAGGAGAATTCTTGAAGGACGAAAGTCCTTTTCAGGAATATCCTTGAAGGACGATAGTCTTTTTCAGGAGTATCCTTGAAGGACGATAGTCCTTTTCAGGAGTATCCTTGAATGACTATAGTCCATTTCAGGAGTATCCTTGAAGGACAATAATCCTTTTCAGGAGTATCCTTGAATTACTATAGTCCATTTCAGGAATATTCTTGAAGGACGATAGTCCATTTCAGGAGAATTCTTGAAGAACGATAGTCCCTTCAGGAATATCCTTAAAGAACGAAAGTCCTTTTCAGGAGTATCCTTGAAGGACGATTGTCCTTTTCAGGAATATCCTTAAAAGACGATAGTCCTTGAAGGATGATTGTCCTTTTCAGGAATATCCTTGAAGGATGATAGACTATTTCAGGAATATTCTTGAAGGACGATAGTCCGTTTCAGGAGAATCCTTGAAGGACGAAAGTCCTTTTCAGGAATATCCTTGAAGGACGATAGTCTTTTTCAGGAGTATCCTTGAAGGACGATAGTCCTTTTCAGGAATATCCTTGAAGGACGATATTCTTTTTCAGGAGTATCCTTAAAGGACGAAAGTCCTTTTCAGGAATATCCTTGAAGGAAGATAGTCCTTTTCAAGAATATCCTTAAAGAACGTTTGTCCTTTTCAGGAGTATCCTTGAAGGACAATAGTCCTTTTCAGGAGTATCCTTGAAGGACGATAGTCTTTTTCAGGAATATCCTTGAAGGACGATAATCCTTTTCAGGAGTATCCTTAAAGGTCGAAAGTCCATTTCAGGAATATCCTTGAAGGACGATATTCTTTTTCAGGAGTATCCTTAAAGGACGAAAGTCCTTTTCAGGAATATCCTTGAAGGACGATAGTCCTTTTCAGGAATATCCTTGATGGACGATATTCTTTTTCAGGAGTATCCTAAAAGGACGAAAGTCCTTTTCAGGAATATCCTTGAAGGTCGATAATCCTTTTCAGGCGTATCCTTAAAGGTCGAAAGTCCATTTCAGGAATACCCTTGAAGGACGATATTCTTTTTCAGGAGTATCCTTAAAGGACGAAAGTCCTTTTCAGGAATATCCTTGAAGGACGATAGTCTTTTTCAGGAGTATCCTTGAAGGACGATAGTCCTTTTCAGGAATATCCTTGAAGGACGATATTCTTTTTCAGGAGTATCCTTAAAGGACGAAAGTCCTTTTCAGGAATATCCTTGAAGGAAGATAGTCCTTTTCAAGAATATCCTTAAAGAACGTTTGTCCTTTTCAGGAGTATCCTTGAAGGACAATAGTCCTTTTCAGGAGTATCCTTGAAGGACGATAGTCTTTTTCAGGAATATCCTTGAAGGACGATAATCCTTTTCAGGAGTATCCTTAAAGGACGAAAGTCCTTTTCAGGAATATCCTTGAAGGACGATAGTCCTTTTCAGGAATATCCTTGATGGACGATATTCTTTTTCAGGAGTATCCTTAAAGGACGAAAGTCCTTTTCAGGAATATCCTTGAAGGTCGATAATCCTTTTCAGGAGTATCCTTAAAGGTCGAAAGTCCATTTCAGGAATACCCTTGAAGGACGATATTCTTTTTCAGGAGTATCCTTAAAGGACGAAAGTCCTTTTCAGGAATATCCTTCAAGGACGATAGTCCTTTTCAGGAGTATCCTTGAAGGACGATAGTCTTTTTCAGGAGTATCCTTAAAGGACGAAAGTCCTTTTCAGGAATATCCTTAAAGAACGTTAGTCCTTTTTAGGAGTATCCTTAAAGGACAATAGTCCTTTTCAGGAGTATCCTTAAAGGACGAAAGTCCTTTTCAGGAATATCCTTAAAGAATGTTAGTCCTTTTTAGGAGTATCCTTAAAGGACAATAGTCCTTTTCAGGAGTATCCTTGAAGTACTATAGTCCATTTCAGGAGTATCCTTGAAGGACAATAATCCTTTTCAGGAGTATCCTTATAGGACGAAAGTCCTTTTCAGGAATATCCTTAAAGGACGAAAATCCTTTTCAGGAATATCCTTGAAGGACGATATACTTTTTCAGGAATATCCTTGAAGGACGATAATCCTTTTCAGGAGTATCCTTAAAGGACAAAAGTCCTTTTCAGGTGTATCCTTAAAGGATGAAAGTCCTTTTCAGAAATATCCTTGAAAGACGATAGTCTTTTTCAGGAGTATCCTTAAAGGACGAAAGTCCTTTTCAGGAATCTCCTTGAAGGACGATAGTCCTTTTCAGGAAAATCCTTAAAAGACGATAGTCCTTGAAGGATGATTGTCCTTTTCAGGAATATCCTTGAAGGATGATAGACTATTTCAGGAATATTCTTGAAGGACGATAGTCCATTTCAGGAGAATCTTCGAAGGACGAAAGTCCTTTTCAGGAATATCCTTAAAGGACGAAAGTCCTTTTCAGGTATTTCCTTGAAGGACGATAGTCTTTTTAGGAATATCCTTTAAGAACGATAGTCCTTTTCAGGAGTATCCTTGAATGGCGATAGTCCTTTTCAGGAATATCCTTAAAAGACGATAGTCCTTGAAGGATGATTGTCCTTTTCAGGAATATCCTTGAAGGATGATAGACTATTTCAGGAATATTCTTGAAGGACGATAGTCCATTTCAGGAGAATCCTTGAAGGACGAAAGTCCTTTTCAGGAATATCCTTAAAAGACGATAGTCCTTGAAGGATGATTGTCCTTTACAGGAATATCCTTGAAGGATGATAGACTATTTCAGGAATATTCTTGAAGGACGATAGTCCATTTCAGGAGAATCCTTGAAGGACGAAAGTCCTTTTCAGGAATATCCTTGAAGGACGATAGTCTTTTTCAGATAATCCTTTTCAGGAGTATCCTTGAATGACTATAGTCCATTTCAGGAATATTCTTGAAGGACGATAGTCCATTTCAGGAGAATTCTTGAAGGACGAAAGTCCTTTTCAGGAATATCCTTGAAGGACGATAGTCTTTTTCAGGAGTATCCTTGAAGGACGATAGTCCTTTTCAGGAGTATCCTTGAATGACTATAGTCCATTTCAGGAGTATCCTTGAAGGACAATAATCCTTTTCAGGAGTATCCTTGAATGACTATAGTCCATTTCAGGAATATTCTTGAAGGACGATAGTCCATTTCAGGAGAATTCTTGAAGAACGATAGTCCCTTCAGGAATATCCTTAAAGAACGAAAGTCCTTTTCAGGAGTATCCTTGAAGGACGATTGTCCTTTTCAGGAATATCCTTAAAAGACGATAGTCCTTGAAGGATGATTGTCCTTTTCAGGAATATCCTTGAAGGATGATAGACTATTTCAGGAATATTCTTGAAGGACGATAGTCCGTTTCAGGAGAATCATTGAAGGACGAAAGTCCTTTTCAGGAATATCCTTGAAGGACGATAGTCTTTTTCAGGAGTATCCTTGAAGGACGATAGTCCTTTTCAGGAATATCCTTGAAGGACGATAGTCCATTTTAGGAGTATCCTTAAAGGACGAAAGTCCTTTTCAGGAATATCCTTGAAGGAAGATAGTCCTTTTCAAGAATATCCTTAAAGAACGTTTGTCCTTTTCAGGAGTATCCTTGAAGGACAATAGTCCTTTTCAGGAGTATCCTTGAAGGACGATAGTCTTTTTCAGGAATATCCTTGAAGGACGATAATCCTTTTCAGGAGTATCCTTAAAGGTCGAAAGTCCATTTCAGGAATATCCTTGAAGGACGATATTCTTTTTCAGGAGTATCCTTAAAGGACGAAAGTCCTTTTCAGGAATATCCTTGAAGGACGATAGTCCTTTTCAGGAATATCCTTGATGGACGATATTCTTTTTCAGGAGTATCCTTAAAGGACGAAAGTCCTTTTCAGGAATATCCTTGAAGGTCGATAATCCTTTTCAGGAGTATCCTTAAAGGTCGAAAGTCCATTTCAGGAATACCCTTGAAGGACGATATTCTTTTTCAGGAGTATCCTTAAAGGACAAAAGTCCTTTTCAGGAATATCCTTCAAGGACGATAGTCCTTTTCAGGAGTATCCTTGAAGGACGATAGTCTTTTTCAGGAGTATCCTTAAAGGACGAAAGTCCTTTTCAGGAATATCCTTAAAGAACGTTAGTCCTTTTTAGGAGTATCCTTAAAGGACAATAGTCCTTTTCAGGAGTATCCTGGAAGGACTATAGTCCATTTCAGGAGTATCCTTGAAGGACAATAATCCTTTTCAGGAGTATCCTTATAGGACGAAAGTCCTTTTCAGGAATATCCTTAAAGGACGAAAGTCCTTTTCCGGGGTATCCTTAAAGGACGATATACTTTTTCAGGAATATCCTTGAAGGACAAAAGTCCTTTTCAGGTGTATCCTTAAAGGACGAAAGTCCTTTTCAGAAATATCCTTGAAGGACGATAGTCTTTTTCAGGAGTATCCTTAAAGGACGAAAGTCCTTTTCAGGAATATCCTTGAAGGACTATAGTCTTTTTCAGGAGTATCCTTAAAGGACGAAAATCCTTTTCAGGAATATCCTTGAAGGACGATATTCTTTTTCAGGAATATCCTTGAAGGACGATAATCCTTTTCAGGAGTATCCTTAAAGGACAAAAGTCCTTTTCAGGTGTATCCTTAAAGGACGAAAGTCCTTTTCAGAAATATCCTTGAAGGACGATAGTCTTTTTCAGGAGTATCCTTAAAGGACGAAAGTCCTTTTCAGGAATATCCTTGAAGGACGATAATCCTTTTCAGGAGTATCCTTAAAGGTCGAAAGTCCATTTCAGGAATACCCTTGAAGGACGATATTCTTTTTCAGGAGTATCCTTAAAGGACGAAAGTCCTTTTCAGGAATATCCTTCAAGGACGATAGTCCTTTTTAGGAGTATCCTTAAAGGACAATAGTCCTTTTCAGGAGTATCCTTAAAGGACGAAAGTCCTTTTCAGGAATATCCTTAAAGAACGTTAGTCCTTTTTAGGAGTATCCTTAAAGGACAATAGTCCTTTTCAGGAGTATCCTGGAAGGACTATAGTCCATTTCAGGAGTATCCTTGAAGGACAATAATCCTTTTCAGGAGTATCCTTATAGGACGAAAGTCCTTTTCAGGAATATCCTTAAAGGACGAAAGTCCTTTTCCGGGGTATCCTTAAAGGACGATATACTTTTTCAGGAATATCCTTGAAGGACAAAAGTCCTTTTCAGGTGTATCCTTAAAGGACGAAAGTCCTTTTCAGAAATATCCTTGAAGGACGATAGTCTTTTTCAGGAGTATCCTTAAAGGACGAAAGTCCTTTTCAGGAATATCCTTGAAGGACTATAGTCTTTTTCAGGAGTATCCTTGAAGGACGAAATTCCTTTTCAGGAATATCCTTGAAGGACGATATACTTTTTCAGGAATATCCTTGAAGGACGATAATCCTTTTCAGGAGTATCCTTAAAGGACAAAAGTCCTTTTCAGGTGTATCCTTAAAGGACGAAAGTCCTTTTCAGAAATATCCTTGAAGGACGATAGTCTTTTTCAGGAGTATCCTTAAAGGACGAAAGTCCTTTTCAGGAATATCCTTGAAGGACGATAGTCCTTTTCAGGAAAATCCTTAAAAGACGATAGTCCTTGAAGGATGATTGTCCTTTTCAGGAATATCCTTGAAGGATGATAGACTATTTCAGGAATATTCTTGAAGGACGATAGTCCATTTCAGGAGAATCCTTGAAGGACGAAAGTCCTTTTCAGGAATATCCTTAAAGGACGAAAGTCCTTTTCAGGTATTTCCTTGAAGGACGATAGTCTTTTTAGGAATGAAATGAAATGAAATGAAAATCCTGAAATGAAAATCCTTTTATTCAACATAAGGATATTGATATCACTTATTGAACGTCAAAAAAAAAAAAAAAAAACATTTTTCATAAAAATATGTCATTAACATAAAAATTATTCTTAAAATAAATCAATTTAGATTAATAAAACTAAAACTAATGGCACTTCGTAAAGTCAAACTCTGCAGAGAAGAAATGCCAAGAAACTCTGCAGACAATGTGTACATTAAATTTAAAAATACATAATTCATTTGAACATGATCAAAGCTTCACATCCAACAAATAGTGTTTAATAACAAATTTAAGGAGAGTCCCAATAAGAACCGGAACGTGAAGCCACGATCACACAAAAATGAAACGTCACGAAACATCATTTATATAGTCTTTAACGGTGTAGTGGCCCTTCTCCATCAGCATCGCTTTAGTGCCAACTTTAAATTTTTCTAAAGGTAAGGACTTGATAGACTCTGGAAGTTTGTTGTACATTTTTATGCCCAGGCCCATAAACGAATCGTTTGTTCTTTTAAGTCTAGAGCCACTATAATACAATTTATTTTTATTGCGTGTGTTACAATTATGAATTTCTCTTACAAGTTTGTATTCATTAATATTTTTTTTAACATAGACTAAGTTGTCATATATATATTGAGAAGCCACAGTCAGAACATTTATTGTCTTAAATATATCTTTTAAAGACTCACGAGGGCCCATACGGTAGATCGAGCGAATGGCTCTCTTCTGCAGCACAAATACTGAATTAATATCAGCAGAATTGCCCCACAAAAGAAGCCCGTATGACATGACGCTATGAAAATAACCAAAATACACAAGTCTCGCTGTGTCCACGTCAGTCAGGTGTCTAATTTTTTTTACGGCGTAGGCAGCAGAACTTAGCCTTTTCGCCAGACCACCGATGTGCTCACTAAACTTTAATTTTGAGTCCATTGTAAGTCCCAAGAACGTAGTGGACCCCACAATATCTAGAGCCACATTATTAATTACGATGCTAGTAATTGAACTCCTAACATTAGGCAAAGTAAACCTTACACATTTAGTCTTATTACAATTAAAAGCAAGATTGTTTATTCTAAACCATTGCTCCACCTCCGAAATCACATTACATATCCTTTCTGTTTCGTCTTTTCTTCTACTAACTTTAAATAATATTGAAGTGTCATCCGCAAACAACACCATGTGGCAACGGCCCAGACTTAAATAAGGTAAATCATTTATATAGACCAAGAAAAGGAAGGGCCCAAGAATGGAACCCTGTGGAACCCCCATAGCAGCCAAGCTGCCGCTCGATCGAGCTCCACCGAACTCAACACTCTGGATCCTTCCCCTCAGGTAACATACAATCAGATCTAGTGCCCTATCACCTATACCGTAATGTTTAAGCTTCATGATCAGAGTTTTGTGGTCCACGCAGTCGAACGCCTTAGAAAGATCGCAAAAGACACCCAGAGTATCCTTTGCTTCCTCCCAGGACCCAAATATATATTTCATAAGATCAACCCCAGCATCTGTTGTTGATCGACCCTTTGTAAAGCCAAATTGTTGCTTGTTGAAAATATTATAACTATTAAAATGTACTTGTAATTGATTTAAAATAAGTTTCTCAAATATTTTGCTAAAAGCTGGTAGTATTGAGATAGGACGATAGTTAGCAGGGTCAGTGGTACTACCAGATTTAAATAATGGAATGATTTTACCGTATTTCATCTGATCAGGAAACTCTCCGCATTTAATACATTGATTAAATATAATGTTCAACTCAGGTGCAACTAAATCTACAATGGCTGAATAAACCTTTACTGAATGGCCCCACAGATCAGATGTTTTCTTTTTCTGGAGTGATTTAAAACATTTGATGACATCTATTGTACTGATTTCTCTGAAACCAAAACAACTGTCACATTTTGGCACATTCTTTTCTAATATACATCTAGCACTCTCTGAACAAGATCTTAGTGGCTCAGTTATTGAGATAGGAATTTTGGAAAAATAACTTTGAAACACATTAGATATCTTCTGATTGTCTGTAATTACCTTATTATTTACTATAAGTTTAGGTTCTTTTATGTAAGAGACATCCCTTCCAGTTTCAAATTTAATTGTTTTCCAAGTTTCCTTGACAACATTTGTGGCATTCTTTATCTTGCCTTGTATGTGCAATTTTTTGGCCTGAGCACAAACCTTTTTGAATATTTTTGAATAATTACTTATGTAATTTTTGAATTCATGGCTATGATTAAAAGATCTTTCTTTATACAATTCATATAGCCGCTGTCTACTTATTTTTATACCCCCAGTGGCCCAATCACAAAAATTCCTCCTACCGGTTATCTTATAACTCTTTGATGTAAAGATTTTTTTATATTCAGAATCAATAATACTGAAAAATGAGCTATACATATTATTCGGAGCATTGGTTTTCAATTGCATAGGGAACCGTCTCAATATGTTTTCCCTGAAACTACTCAAACGGGCTCCCGTGACAGGAACACAGGTAAAATCCTTTAAGAACGATAGTCCTTTTCAGGAGTATCCTTGAATGGCGATAGTCCTTTTCAGGAATATCCTTAAAAGACGATAGTCCTTGAAGGATGATTGTCCTTTTCAGGAATATCCTTGAAGGATGATAGACTATTTCAGGAATTTTCTTGAAGGACGATAGTCCATTTCAGGAGAATCCTTGAAGGACGAAAGTCCTTTTCAGAAATATCCTTAAAAGACGATAGTCCTTGAAGGATGATTGTCCTTTACAGGAATATCCTTGAAGGATGATAGACTATTTCAGGAATATTCTTGAAGGACGATAGTCCATTTCAGGAGAATCCTTGAAGGACGAAAGTCCTTTTCAGGAATATCCTTGAAGGACGATAGTCTTTTTCAGGAGTATCCTTGAAGGACGATAGTCCTTTTCAGGAATATCCTTGAAGGACGATATTCTTTTTCAGGAGTATCCTTAAAGGACGAAAGTCCTTTTCAGGAATATCCTTAAAGAACGTTAGTCCTTTTTAGGAGTATCCTTAAAGGACAATAGTCCTTTTCAGGAGTATCCTTGAATGACAATAGTCCATTTCAGGAGTACCCTTGAAGGACAATAATCCTTTTCAGGAGTATCCTTGAATGACTATAGTCCATTTCAGGAATATTCTTGAAGGACGATAGTCCATTTCAGGAGAATTCTTGAAGGACGAAAGTCCTTTTCAGGAATATCCTTAAAGAACGTTAGTCCTTTTTAGGAGTATCCTTAAAGGACAATAGTCCTTTTCAGGAGTATCCTTGAATGACTATAGTCCATTTCAGGAGTATCCTTGAAGGACAATAATCCTTTTCAGGAGTATCCTTGAATGACTATAGTCCATTTCAGGAATATTCTTGAAGGACGATAGTCCATTTCAGGAGAATTCTTGAAGAACGATAGTCCCTTCAGGAATATCCTTAAAGAACGAAAGTCCTTTTCAGGAGTATCCTTGAAGGACGATTGTCCTTTTCAGGAATATCCTTAAAAGACGATAGTCCTTGAAGGATGATTGTCCTTTTCAGGAATATCCTTGAAGGATGATAGACTATTTCAGGAATATTCTTGAAGGACGATAGTCCGTTTCAGGAGAATCCTTGAAGGACGAAAGTCCTTTTCAGGAATATCCTTGAAGGACGATAGTCTTTTTCAGGAGTATCCTTGAAGGACGATAGTCCTTTTCAGGAATATCCTTGAAGGACGATATTCTTTTTCAGGAGTTTCCTTAAAGGACGAAAGTCCTTTTCAGGAATATCCTTGAAGGAAGATAGTCCTTTTCAAGAATATCCTTAAAGAACGTTTGTCCTTTTCAGGAGTATCCTTGAAGGACAATAGTCCTTTTCAGGAGTATCCTTGAAGGACGATAGTCTTTTTCAGGAATATCCTTGAAGGACGATAATCCTTTTCAGGAGTATCCTTAAAGGTCGAAAATCCTTTTCAGGAATATCCTTGAAGGACGATATTCTTTTTCAGGAGTATCCTTAAAGGACGAAAGTCCTTTTCAGGAATATCCTTGAAGGACGATAGTCCTTTTCAGGAATATCCTTGATGGACGATATTCTTTTTCAGGAGTATCCTTAAAGGACGAAAGTCCTTTTCAGGAATATCCTTGAAGGACGATAATCCTTTTCAGGAGTATCCTTAAAGGTCGAAAGTCCATTTCAGGAATATCCTTGAAGGACGATATTCTTTTTCAGGAGTATCCTTAAAGGACGAAAGTCCTTTTCAGGAATATCCTTGAAGGACAATAGTCCTTTTCAGGAGTATCCTTGAAGGACGATAGTCTTTTTCAGGAGTATCCTTAAAGGACGAAAGTCCTTTTCAGGAATATCCTTAAAGAACGTTAGTCCTTTTTAGGAGTATCCTTACAGGACAATAGTCCTTTTCAGGAGTATCCTTGAAGGACTATAGTCCATTTCAGGAGTATCCTTGAAGGACAATAATCCTTTTCAGGAGTATCCTTATAGGACGAAAGTCCTTTTCAGGAATATCCTTAAAGGACGAAAGTCCTTTTCCGGGGTATCCTTAAAGGACGAAAGTCCTTGTCAGGAATATCCTTAAAGGACGATAGTCTTTTTCAGGAGTATCCTTAAAGGACGAAAGTCCTTTTCAGAAATATCCTTGAAGGACGATAGTCTTTTTCAGGAGTATCCTTAAAGGACGAAAGTCCTTTTCAGGTGTATCCTTAAAGGACGAAAGTCTTTTTCAGGAGTATCCTTAATAAACGAAAGTCCTTTTCAGGAATATCCTTGAAGGACGATATACTTTTTCAGGAATATCCTTGAAGGACAAAAGTCCTTTTCAGGTGTATCCTTATAGGACGAAAGTCCTTTTCAGGAATATCCTTAAAGGACGAAAGTCCTTTTCCGGGGTATCCTTAAAGGACGAAAGTCCTTGTCAGGAATATCCTTAAAGGACGATAGTCTTTTTCAGGAGTATCCTTAAAGGACGAAAGTCCTTTTCAGAAATATCCTTGAAGGACGATAGTCTTTTTCAGGAGTATCCTTAAAGGACGAAAGTCCTTTTCAGGTGTATCCTTAAAGAACGATAGTCTTTTTCAGGAGTATCCTTAATGGACGAAAGTCCTTTTCAGGAATATCCTTGAAGGACGATATACTTTTTCAGGAATATCCTTGAAGGACAAAAGTCCTTTTCAGGTGTATCCTTAAAGGACGAAAGTCTTTTTCAGGAGTATCCTTAAAGGACGAAAGTCCTTTTCAGGAATATCCTTGAAGGACGATAGTCTTTTTCAGGAGTATCCTTAAAGGACGAAAATCCTTTTCAGGAATATCCTTGAAGGACGATATACTTTTTCAGGAATATCCTTGAAGGACGATAATCCTTTTCAGGAGTATCCTTAAAGGACAAAAGTCCTTTTCAGGTGTATCCTTAAAGGACGAAAGTCCTTTTCAGAAATATCCTTGAAGGACGATAGTCTTTTTCAGGAGTATCCTTAAAGGACGAAAGTCCTTTTCAGGAATATCCTTGAAGGACGATAGTCCTTTTCAGGAAAATCCTTAAAAGACGATAGTCCTTGAAGGATGATTGTCCTTTTCAGGAATATCCTTGAAGGATGATAGACTATTTCAGGAATATTCTTGAAGGACGATAGTCCATTTCAGGAGAATCCTTGAAGGACGAAAGTCCTTTTCAGGAATATCCTTGAAGGACGATAGTCCTTGAAGGATGATTGTCCTTTACAGGAATATCCTTGAAGGATGATAGACTAATTCAGGAATATTCTTGAAGGACGATAGTCCATTTCAGGAGAATCCTTGAAGGACGAAAGTCCTTTTCAGGAATATCCTTGAAGGACGATAGTCTTTTTCAGGAGTATCCTTGAAGGACGATAGTCCTTTTCAGGAATATCCTTGAAGGACGATATTCTTTTTCAGGAGTATCCTTAAAGGACGAAAGTCCTTTTCAGGAATATCCTTGAAGGAAGATAGTCTTTTTCAGGAATATCCTTTAAGAACGATAGTCCTTTTCAGGAATATCCTTAAAGGACGAAAGTCCTTTTCAGGAATATCCTTAAAGAACGTTAGTCCTTTTAAGGAGTATCCTTAAAGGACAATAGTCCTTTTCAGGAGTATCCTTGAATGACTATAGTCCATTTCAGGAGTATCCTTGAAGGACAATAATCCTTTTCAGGAGTATCCTTGAATGACTATAGTCCATTTCAGGAATATTCTTGAAGGACGATAGTCCATTTCAGGAGAATTCTTGAAGGACGAAAGTCCTTTTCAGGAATATCCTTGAAGGACGATAGTCTTTTTCAGGAGTATCCTTGAAGGACGATAGTCCTTTTCAGGAGTATCCTTGAAGGACGATAGTCTTTTTCAGGAGTATCCTTAAAGGACGAAAGTCCTTTTCAGGAATATCCTTAAAGAACGTTAGTCCTTTTTAGGAGTATCCTTAAAGGACAATAGTCCTTTTCAGGAGTATCCTTGAATGACTATAGTCCATTTCAGGAGTATCCTTGAAGGACAATAATCCTTTTCAGGAGTATCCTTATAGGACGAAAGTCCTTTTCAGGAATATCCTTAAAGGACGAAAGTCCTTTTCAGGAGTATCCTTAAAGGACGAAAGTCCTTGTCAGGAATATCCTTAAAGGACGATAGTCTTTTTCAGGAGTATCCTTAAAGGACGAAAGTCCTTTCGGGTGTATCCTTAAAGAACGATAGTCTTTTTCAGGAGTATCCTTAAAGGACGAAAGTCCTTTTCAGGAATATCCTTGAAGGACGATATACTTTTTCAGGAATATCCTTGAAGGACAAAAGTCCTTTTCAGGTGTATCCTTAAAGGACGAAAGTCCTTTTCAGAAATATCCTTGAAGGACGATAGTCTTTTTCAGGAGTATCCTTAAAGGACGAAAGTCCTTTTCAGGAATATCCTTGAAGGACGATAGTCTTTTTCAGGAGTATCCTTAAAGGACGAAAATCCTTTTCAGGAATATCCTTGAAGGACGATATACTTTTTCAGGAATATCCTTGAAGGACGATAATCCTTTTCAGGAGTATCCTTAAAGGACGAAAGTCCTTTTCAGGTGTATCCTTGAAGGACAATAGTCCTTTTCAGGAAAATCCTTAAAAGACGATAGTCCTTGAAGGATGATTGTCCTTTTCAGGAATATCCTTGAAGGATGATAGACTATTTCAGGAATATTCTTGAAGGACGATAGTCCATTTCAGGAGAATCCTTGAAGGACGAAAGTCCTTTTCAGGAATATCCTTAAAGGACGAAAGTCCTTTTCAGGTATTTCCTTGAAGGACGATAGTCTTTTTAGGAATATCCTTTAAGAACGATAGTCCTTTTCAGGAGTATCCTGGAATGGCGATAGTCCTTTTCAGGAATATCCTTAGAGAACGTTAGTCCTTTTCAGGAGAATCCTTGAAGGACAATAGTCCTTTTCAGGAAAATCCTTAAAAGACGATAGTCCTTGAAGGATGATTGTCCTTTTCAGGAATATCCTTGAAGGATGATAGACTATTTCAGGAATATTCTTGAAGGACGATAGTCCATTTCAGGAGAATCCTTGAAGGACGAAAGTACTTTTCAGGAATATCCTTGAAGGACGATAGTCTTTTTCAGGAGTATCCTTGAAGGACGATAGTCCTTTTCAGGAATATCCTTGAAGGACGATATTCTTTTTCAGGAGTATCCTTAAAGGACGAAAGTCCTTTTCAGGAACATCCTTGAAGGAAGATAGTCTTTTTCAGGAATATCCTTTAAGAACGATAGTCCTTTTCAGGAGTATCCTTGAATGGCGATAGTCCTTTTCAGGAATATCCTTAAAGAACGTTAGTCCTTTTCAGGAGTATCCTTGAAGGACAATAGTCCTTTTCAGGAGTATCCTTGAAGGACGATAGTTTTTTTCAGGAATATCCTTGAAGGACGATAATCCTTTTCAGGAGTATCCTTAAAGGACGAAAGTCCTTTTCAGGAATATCCTTGAAGGACGATAGTCTTTTCAGGAATATCCTTTAAGAACGATAGTCCCTTCAGAAATATCCGTAAAGAACGATAGTCCTTTTCAGAAATATCCTTGAAGGACGATAGTCTTTTCAAGAATATCCTTAAAGAACGATAGTCCATTTCAGGAGTATCCTTGAAGGACAATAATCCTTTTCAGGAGTATCCTTATAGGACGAAAGTCCTTTTCAGGAATATCCTTAAAGGACGAAAGTCCTTTTTAGGAATATCCTTGAAGGATGAAAGTCCTTTTCAGGTATATCCTTGAAGGACCATAGTCTTTTTAGGAATGTCCTTTCAGAACGATAGTCCTTTTCAGGAGTATCCTTGAATGGCGATAGTCCTTTTTATGAATATCCTTAAAGAACGTTAGTCCTTTTCAGGAGTATCCTTGAAGGACGATATACTTTTTCAGGAATATCCTTGAAGGACGATAATTCTTTTCAGGAGTATCCTTAAAGGACGAAAGTCCTTTTCAGGTGTATCCTTAAAGGACGAAAGCCCTTTTCAGGAATATCCTTGAAGGACGATATTCTTTTTCAGGAATATCCTTAAAAGACGATAGTCCTTGAAGGATGATTGTCCTTTTCAGGAATATCCTTGAAGGATGATAGACTATTTCAGGAATATCCTTGAAGGACGAAAGTCCTTTTCAGGAATATCCTTGAAGGACGATATTCTTTTTCAGGAGTATCCTTAAAGGACGAAAGTCCTTTTCAGGAATATCCTTGAAGGTTGAAAGTCCTTTTCAGGTATATCCTTGAAGGACGATAGTCTTTTTAGGAATATCCTTTAAGAACGATAGTCCTTTTCAGGAGTATCCTTGAATGGCGATAGTCCTTTTCAGGAATATCCTTAAAGAACGTAAGTCCTTTTCAGGAGTATCCTTGAAGGACAATAGTCCTTTTCAGGAATATCCTTAAAAAACGATAGTCCTTGAAGGATGATTGTCCTTTTCAGGAATATCCTTGAAGGATGATAGACTATTTCAGGAATATCCTTGAAGGATGAAAGTCCTTTTCAGGAATATACTTTAAGGACGATATTCTTTTTCAGGAGTATCCTTAAAGGACGATAGTCCATTTCAGGAGAATCCTTGAAGGACGAAAGTCCTTTTCAGGAATATCCTTTAAGGACGATAGTCTTTTGCAGGAGTATCCTTGAAGGACGATAGTCCTTTTCAGGAATATCCTTGAAGGACGATATTCTTTTTCAGGAGTATCCTTAAAGGACGAAAGTCCTTTTCAGGAATATCCTTGAAGGAAGATAGTCTTTTGCAGGAGTATCCTTGAAAGACGATAGTCCTTTTCAGGAATATCCTTGAAGGACGATAGTCTTTTGCAGGAGTATCCTTGAAGGACAATAGTCCTTTTCAGGAATAACCTTAAAGGACGATATTCTATTTTAGGAGTATCCTTAAAGGACGAAAGTCCTTTTCAGGAATATCCTTGAAGGATGAAAGTCCTTTTCAGGAATATCCTTGAAGGACGATAGTCTTTTGCAGGAGTATCCTTGAAGGACGATAGTCCTTTTCAGGAATATCCTTGAAGGACGATATTCTTTTTCAGGAGTATCCTTAAAGGACGAAAGTCCTTTCCAGGAATATCCTTGAAGGAAGATAGTATTTTTCAGGAATATCCTTTAAGAACGATAGTCCTTTTCAGGAGTATCCTTGAATGGCGATAGTCCTTTTCAGGAATATCCTTAAAGAACTTTAGTCCTTTTCAGGAGTATCCTTGAAGGACAATAGTCCTTTTCAGGAGTATCCTTGAAGGACGATAGTCTTTTTCAGGAATATCCTTGAAGGACGATAATCCTTTTCAGGAGTATCCTTAAAGGTCGAAAGTCCATTTCAGGAATATCCTTGAAGGACGATATTCTTTTTCAGGAGTATCCTTAAAGGACGAAAGTCCTTTTCAGGAATATCCTTGAAGGACTATGGTCCTTTTCTGGAATATCCTTAAAAGACGATATTCTTTTTCAGGAGTATCCTTAAAGGACGAAAGTCCTTTTCAGGAATATCCTTGAAGGAAGATAGTCTTTTTCAGGAATATCCTTTAAGAACGATAGTCCTTTTCAGGAGAATCCTTGAATGGCGATAGTCGTTTTCAGGAATATCCTTAAAGAACGTTAGTCCTTTTCAGGAGTATCCTTGAAGGACGAAAGTCCTTTCGGGTGTATCCTTAAAGAACGATAGTCTTTTTCAGGAGTATCCTTAAAGGACGAAAGTCCTTTTCAGGAATATCCTTGAAGGACAAAAGTCCTTTTCAGGTGTATCCTTAAAGGACGAAAGTCCTTTTCAGAAATATCCTTGAAGGACGATAGTCTTTTTCAGGAGTATCCTTAAAGGACGAAAGTCCTTTTCAGGAATATCCTTGAAGGACGATAGTCTTTTTCAGGAGTATCCTTAAAGGACGAAAATCCTTTTCAGGAATATCCTTGAAGGACGATATACTTTTTCAGGAATATCCTTGAAGGACGATAATCCTTTTCAGGAGTATCCTTAAAGGACAAAAGTCCTTTTCAGGTGTATCCTTAAAGGACGAAAGTCCTTTTCAGAAATATCCTTGAAGGACGATAGTCTTTTTCAGGAGTATCCTTAAAGGACGAAAGTCCTTTTCAGGAATATCCTTGAAGGACGATAGTCCTTTTTAGGAAAATCCTTAAAAGACGATAGTCCTTGAAGGATGATTGTCCTTTTCAGGAATATCCTTGAAGGATGATAGACTATTTCAGGAATATTCTTGAAGGACGATAGTCCATTTCAGGAGAATCCTTGAAGGACGAAAGTCCTTTTCAGGAATATCCTTAAAGGACGATATACTTTTTCAGGAGTATCCTTAAAGGACGAAAGTCCTTTTCAGGAATATCCTTAAAGAACGTTAGTCCTTTTTACGAGTATCCTTGAAGGACAATAGTCCTTTTCAGGTGTATCCTTAAAGGACGAAAGTCCTTTTCAGAAATATCCTTGAAGGACGATAGTCTTTTCAAGAATATCCTTAAAGAACGATAGTCCATTTCAGGAGTATCCTTGAAGGACAATAATCCTTTTCAAGAGTATCCTTATAGGACGAAAGTCCTTTTCAGGAATATCCTTAAAGGACGAAAGTCCTTTTTAGGAATATCCTTGAAGGATGAAAGTCCTTTTCAGGTATATCCTTGAAGGACTATAGTCTTTTTAGGAATATCCTTTCAGAACGATAGTCCTTTTCAGGAGTATCCTTGAATGGCGATAGTCCTTTTTATGAATATCCTTAAAGAACGTTAGTCCTTTTCAGGAGTATCCTTGAAGGACGATATACTTTTTCAGGAATATCCTTGAAGGACGATAATTCTTTTCAGGAGTATCCTTAAAGGACGAAAGTCCTTTTCAGGTGTATCCTTAAAGGACGAAAGTCCTTTTCAGGAATATCCTTGAAGGACGATATTCTTTTTCAGGAGTATCCTTAAAGGACGAAAGTCCTTTTCAGGAATATCCTTGAAGGATGAAAGTCCTTTTCAGGTATATCCTTGAAGGACGATAGTCTTTTTAGGAATATCCTTTAAGAACGATAGTCCTTTTCAGGAGTATCCTTGAATGGCGATAGTCCTTTTCAGGAATATCCTTAAAAGACGATAGTCCTTGAAGGATGATTGTCCTTTTCAGGAATATCCTTGAAGGATGATAGACTATTTCAGGAATATCCTTGAAGGACGAAAGTCCTTTTCAGGAATATCCTTGAAGGACGATATTCTTTTTCAGGAGTATCCTTAAAGGACGAAAGTCCTTTTCAGGAATATCCTTGAAGGTTGAAAGTCCTTTTCAGGTATATCCTTGAAGGACGATAGTCTTTTTAGGAATATCCTTTAAGAACGATAGTCCTTTTCAGGAGTATCCTTGAATGGCGATAGTCCTTTTCAGGAATATCCTTAAAGAACGTTAGTCCTTTTCAGGAGTATCCTTGAAGGACAATAGTCCTTTTCAGGAATATCCTTAAAAAACGATAGTCCTTGAAGGATGATTGTCCTTTTCAGGAATATCCTTGAAGGATGATAGACTATTTCAGGAATATCCTTGAAGGATGAAAGTCCTTTTCAGGAATATCCTTTAAGGACGATATTCTTTTTCAGGAGTATCCTTAAAGGACGATAGTCCATTTCAGGAGAATCCTTGAAGGACGAAAGTCCTTTTCAGAAATATCCTTTAAGGACGATAGTCTTTTGCAGGAGTATCCTTGACGGACGATAGTCCTTTTCAGGAATATCCTTGAAGGACGTTATTCTTTTTCAGGAGTATCCTTAAAGGACGAAAGTCCTTTTCAGGAATATCCTTGAAGGAAGATAGTCTTTTGCAGGAGTATCCTTGAAAGACGATAGTCCTTTTCAGGAATATCCTTGAAGGACGATAGTCTTTTGCAGGAGTATCCTTGAAGGACAATAGTCCTTTTCAGGAATAACCTTAAAGGACGATATTCTATTTTAGGAGTATCCTTAAAGGACGAAAGTCCTTTTCAGGAATATCCTTGAAGGATGAAAGTCCTTTTCAGGAATATCCTTGAAGGACGATAGTCTTTTGCAGGAGTATCCTTGAAGGACGATAGTCCTTTTCAGGAATATCCTTGAAGGACGATATTCTTTTTCAGGAGTATCCTTAAAGGACGAAAGTCCTTTCCAGGAATATCCTTGAAGGAAGATAGTATTTTTCAGGAATATCCTTTAAGAACGATAGTCCTTTTCAGGAGTATCCTTGAATGGCGATAGTCCTTTTCAGGAATATCCTTAAAGAACTTTAGTCCTTTTCAGGAGTATCCTTGAAGGACAATAGTCCTTTTCAGGAGTATCCTTGAAGGACGATAGTCTTTTTCAGGAATATCCTTGAAGGACGATAATCCTTTTCAGGAGTATCCTTAAAGGTCGAAAGTCCATTTCAGGAATATCCTTGAAGGACGATATTCTTTTTCAGGAGTATCCTTAAAGGACGAAAGTCCTTTTCAGGAATATCCTTGAAGGAAGATAGTCTTTTTCAGGAATATCCTTTAAGAACGATAGTCCTTTTCAGGAGAATCCTTGAATGGCGATAGTCGTTTTCAGGAATATCCTTAAAGAACGTTAGTCCTTTTCAGGAGTATCCTTGAAGGACGAAAGTCCTTTCGGGTGTATCCTTAAAGAACGATAGTCTTTTCCAGGAGTATCCTTAAAGGACGAAAGTCCTTTTCAGGAATATCCTTGAAGGACAAAAGTCCTTTTCAGGTGTATCCTTAAAGGACGAAAGTCCTTTTCAGAAATATCCTTGAAGGACGATAGTCTTTTTCAGGAGTATCCTTAAAGGACGAAAGTCCTTTTCAGGAATATCCTTGAAGGACGATAGTCTTTTTCAGGAGTATCCTTAAAGGACGAAAATCCTTTTCAGGAATATCCTTGAAGGACGATATACTTTTTCAGGAATATCCTTGAAGGACGATAATCCTTTTCAGGAGTATCCTTAAAGGACAAAAGTCCTTTTCAGGTGTATCCTTAAAGGACGAAAGTCCTTTTCAGAAATATCCTTGAAGGACGATAGTCTTTTTCAGGAGTATCCTTAAAGGACGAAAGTCCTTTTCAGGAATATCCTTGAAGGACGATAGTCCTTTTTAGGAAAATCCTTAAAAGACGATAGTCCTTGAAGGATGATTGTCCTTTTCAGGAATATCCTTGAAGGATGATAGACTATTTCAGGAATATTCTTGAAGGACGATAGTCCATTTCAGGAGAATCCTTGAAGGACGAAAGTCCTTTTCAGGAATATCCTTAAAGGACGATATACTTTTTCAGGAGTATCCTTAAAGGACGAAAGTCCTTTTCAGGAATATCCTTAAAGAACGTTAGTCCTTTTTACGAGTATCCTTGAAGGACAATAGTCCTTTTCAGGTGTATCCTTAAAGGACGAAAGTCCTTTTCAGAAATATCCTTGAAGGACGATAGTCTTTTCAAGAATATCCTTAAAGAACGATAGTCCATTTCAGGAGTATCCTTGAAGGACAATAATCCTTTTCAAGAGTATCCTTATAGGACGAAAGTCCTTTTCAGGAATATCCTTAAAGGACGAAAGTCCTTTTTAGGAATATCCTTGAAGGATGAAAGTCCTTTTCAGGTATATCCTTGAAGGACCATAGTCTTTTTAGGAATATCCTTTCAGAACGATAGTCCTTTTCAGGAGTATCCTTGAATGGCGATAGTCCTTTTTATGAATATCCTTAAAGAACGTTAGTCCTTTTCAGGAGTATCCTTGAAGGACGATATACTTTTTCAGGAATATCCTTGAAGGACGATAATTCTTTTCAGGAGTATCCTTAAAGGACGAAAGTCCTTTTCAGGTGTATCCTTAAAGGACGAAAGTCCTTTTCAGGAATATCCTTGAAGGACGATATTCTTTTTCAGGAGTATCCTTAAAGGACGAAAGTCCTTTTCAGGAATATCCTTGAAGGATGAAAGTCCTTTTCAGGTATATCCTTGAAGGACGATAGTCTTTTTAGGAATATCCTTTAAGAACGATAGTCCTTTTCAGGAGTATCCTTGAATGGCGATAGTCCTTTTCAGGAATATCCTTAAAAGACGATAGTCCTTGAAGGATGATTGTCCTTTTCAGGAATATCCTTGAAGGATGATAGACTATTTCAGGAATATCCTTGAAGGACGAAAGTCCTTTTCAGGAATATCCTTGAAGGACGATATTCTTTTTCAGGAGTATCCTTAAAGGACGAAAGTCCTTTTCAGGAATATCCTTGAAGGTTGAAAGTCCTTTTCAGGTATATCCTTGAAGGACGATAGTCTTTTTAGGAATATCCTTTAAGAACGATAGTCCTTTTCAGGAGTATCCTTGAATGGCGATAGTCCTTTTCAGGAATATCCTTAAAGAACGTTAGTCCTTTTCAGGAGTATCCTTGAAGGACAATAGTCCTTTTCAGGAATATCCTTAAAAAACGATAGTCCTTGAAGGATGATTGTCCTTTTCAGGAATAACCTTGAAGGATGATAGACTATTTCAGGAATATCCTTGAAGGATGAAAGTCCTTTTCAGGAATATCCTTTAAGGACGATATTCTTTTTCAGGAGTATCCTTAAAGGACGATAGTCCATTTCAGGAGAATCCTTGAAGGACGAAAGTCCTTTTCAGGAATATCCTTTAAGGACGATAGTCTTTTGCAGGAGTATCCTTGACGGACGATAGTCCTTTTCAGGAATATCCTTGAAGGACGATATTCTTTTTCAGGAGTATCCTTAAAGGACGAAAGTCCTTTTCAGGAATATCCTTGAAGGAAGATAGTCTTTTGCAGGAGTATCCTTGAAAGACGATAGTCCTTTTCAGGAATATCCTTGAAGGACGATAGTCTTTTGCAGGAGTATCCTTGAAGGACAATAGTCCTTTTCAGGAATAACCTTAAAGGACGATATTCTATTTTAGGAGTATCCTTAAAGGACGAAAGTCCTTTTCAGGAATATCCTTGAAGGATGAAAGTCCTTTTCAGGAATATCCTTGAAGGACGATAGTCTTTTGCAGGAGTATCCTTGAAGGACGATAGTCCTTTTCAGGAATATCCTTGAAGGACGATATTCTTTTTCAGGAGTATCCTTAAAGGACGAAAGTCTTGAAGGAAGATAGTATTTTTCAGGAATATCCTTTAAGAACGATAGTCCTTTTCAGGAGTATCCTTGAATGGCGATAGTCCTTTTCAGGAATATCCTTAAAGAACTTTAGTCCTTTTCAGGAGTATCCTTGAAGGACAATAGTCCTTTTCAGGAGTATCCTTGAAGGACGATAGTCTTTTTCAGGAATATCCTTGAAGGACGATAATCCTTTTCAGGAGTATCCTTAAAGGTCGAAAGTCCATTTCAGGAATATCCTTGAAGGACGATATTCTTTTTCAGGAGTATCCTTAAAGGACGAAAGTCCTTTTCAGGAATATCCTTGAAGGACTATGGTCCTTTTCTGGAATATCCTTAAAAGACGATATTCTTTTTCAGGAGTATCCTTAAAGGACGAAAGTCCTTTTCAGGAATATCCTTGAAGGAAGATAGTCTTTTTCAGGAATATCCTTTAAGAACGATAGTCCTTTTCAGGAGAATCCTTGAATGGCGATAGTCGTTTTCAGGAATATCCTTAAAGAACGTTAGTCCTTTTCAGGAGTATCCTTGAAGGACGAAAGTCCTTTCGGGTGTATCCTTAAAGAACGATAGTCTTTTTCAGGAGTATCCTTAAAGGACGAAAGTCCTTTTCAGGAATATCCTTGAAGGACAAAAGTCCTTTTCAGGTGTATCCTTAAAGGACGAAAGTCCTTTTCAGAAATATCCTTGAAGGATGATAGTCTTTTTCAGGAGTATCCTTAAAGGACGAAAGTCCTTTTCAGGAATATCCTTGAAGGACGATAGTCTTTTTCAGGAGTATCCTTAAAGGACGAAAGTCCTTTTCAGGAATATCCTTGAAGGACGATAGTCTTTTTCAGGAGTATCCTTAAAGGACGAAAATCCTTTTCAGGAATATCCTTGAAGGACGATATACTTTTTCAGGAATATCCTTGAAGGACGATAATCCTTTTCAGGAGTATCCTTAAAGGACAAAAGTCCTTTTCAGGAGTATCCTTAAAGGACGAAAGTCCTTTTCAGGAATATCCTTAAAGAACGTTAGTCCTTTTCAGGAGTATCCTTGAAGGACGATAGTCTTTTCAAGAATATCCTTAAAGAACGATAGTCCATTTCAGGAGTATCCTTGAAGGACAATAATCCTTTTCAAGAGTATCCTTATAGGACGAAAGTCCTTTTCAGGAATATCCTTAAAGGACGAAAGTCCTTTTTAGGAATATCCTTGAAGGATGAAAGTCCTTTTCAGGTATATCCTTGAAGGACCATAGTCTTTTTAGGAATATCCTTTCAGAACGATAGTCCTTTTCAGGAGTATCCTTGAATGGCGATAGTCCTTTTTATGAATATCCTTAAAGAACGTTAGTCCTTTTCAGGAGTATCCTTGAAGGACGATATACTTTTTCAGGAATATCCTTGAAGGACGATAATTCTTTTCAGGAGTATCCTTAAAGGACGAAAGTCCTTTTCAGGTGTATCCTTAAAGGACGAAAGTCCTTTTCAGGAATATCCTTGAAGGACGATATTCTTTTTCAGGAGTATCCTTAAAGGACGAAAGTCCTTTTCAGGAATATCCTTGAAGGATGAAAGTCCTTTTCAGGTATATCCTTGAAGGACGATAGTCTTTTTAGGAATATCCTTTAAGAACGATAGTCCTTTTCAGGAGTATCCTTGAATGGCGATAGTCCTTTTCAGGAATATCCTTAAAAGACGATAGTCCTTGAAGGATGATTGTCCTTTTCAGGAATATCCTTGAAGGATGATAGACTATTTCAGGAATATCCTTGAAGGACGAAAGTCCTTTTCAGGAATATCCTTGAAGGACGATATTCTTTTTCAGGAGTATCCTTAAAGGACGAAAGTCCTTTTCAGGAATATCCTTGAAGGTTGAAAGTCCTTTTCAGGTATATCCTTGAAGGACGATAGTCTTTTTAGGAATATCCTTTAAGAACGATAGTCCTTTTCAGGAGTATCCTTGAATGGCGATAGTCCTTTTCAGGAATATCCTTAAAGAACGTTAGTCCTTTTCAGGAGTATCCTTGAAGGACAATAGTCCTTTTCAGGAATATCCTTAAAAAACGATAGTCCTTGAAGGATGATTGTCCTTTTCAGGAATAACCTTGAAGGATGATAGACTATTTCAGGAATATCCTTGAAGGATGAAAGTCCTTTTCAGGAATATCCTTTAAGGACGATATTCTTTTTCAGGAGTATCCTTAAAGGACGATAGTCCATTTCAGGAGAATCCTTGAAGGACGAAAGTCCTTTTCAGGAATATCCTTTAAGGACGATAGTCTTTTGCAGGAGTATCCTTGACGGACGATAGTCCTTTTCAGGAATATCCTTGAAGGACGATATTCTTTTTCAGGAGTATCCTTAAAGGACGAAAGTCCTTTTCAGGAATATCCTTGAAGGAAGATAGTCTTTTGCAGGAGTATCCTTGAAAGACGATAGTCCTTTTCAGGAATATCCTTGAAGGACGATAGTCTTTTGCAGGAGTATCCTTGAAGGACAATAGTCCTTTTCAGGAATAACCTTAAAGGACGATATTCTATTTTAGGAGTATCCTTAAAGGACGAAAGTCCTTTTCAGGAATATCCTTGAAGGATGAAAGTCCTTTTCAGGAATATCCTTGAAGGACGATAGTCTTTTGCAGGAGTATCCTTGAAGGACGATAGTCCTTTTCAGGAATATCCTTGAAGGACGATATTCTTTTTCAGGAGTATCCTTAAAGGACGAAAGTCTTGAAGGAAGATAGTATTTTTCAGGAATATCCTTTAAGAACGATAGTCCTTTTCAGGAGTATCCTTGAATGGCGATAGTCCTTTTCAGGAATATCCTTAAAGAACTTTAGTCCTTTTCAGGAGTATCCTTGAAGGACAATAGTCCTTTTCAGGAGTATCCTTGAAGGACGATAGTCTTTTTCAGGAATATCCTTGAAGGACGATAATCCTTTTCAGGAGTATCCTTAAAGGTCGAAAGTCCATTTCAGGAATATCCTTGAAGGACGATATTCTTTTTCAGGAGTATCCTTAAAGGACGAAAGTCCTTTTCAGGAATATCCTTGAAGGACTATGGTCCTTTTCTGGAATATCCTTAAAAGACGATATTCTTTTTCAGGAGTATCCTTAAAGGACGAAAGTCCTTTTCAGGAATATCCTTGAAGGAAGATAGTCTTTTTCAGGAATATCCTTTAAGAACGATAGTCCTTTTCAGGAGAATCCTTGAATGGCGATAGTCGTTTTCAGGAATATCCTTAAAGAACGTTAGTCCTTTTCAGGAGTATCCTTGAAGGACGAAAGTCCTTTCGGGTGTATCCTTAAAGAACGATAGTCTTTTTCAGGAGTATCCTTAAAGGACGAAAGTCCTTTTCAGGAATATCCTTGAAGGACAAAAGTCCTTTTCAGGTGTATCCTTAAAGGACGAAAGTCCTTTTCAGAAATATCCTTGAAGGATGATAGTCTTTTTCAGGAGTATCCTTAAAGGACGAAAGTCCTTTTCAGGAATATCCTTGAAGGACGATAGTCTTTTTCAGGAGTATCCTTAAAGGACGAAAGTCCTTTTCAGGAATATCCTTGAAGGACGATAGTCTTTTTCAGGAGTATCCTTAAAGGACGAAAGTCCTTTTCAGGAATATCCTTGAAGGACGATATACTTTTTCAGGAATATCCTTGAAGGACGATAGTCTTTTTCAGGAGTATCCTTAAAGGACGAAAGTCCTTTTCAGGAGTATCCTTAAAGGACGAAAGTCCTTTTCAGAAATATCCTTGAAGGACGATAGTCTTTTTCAGGAGTATCCTTAAAGGACGAAAGTCCTTTTCAGGAATATCCTTGAAGGACGATAGTCCTTTTTAGGAAAATCCTTAAAAGACGATAGTCCTTGAAGGATGATTGTCCTTTTCAGGAATATCCTTGAAGGATGATAGACTATTTCAGGAATATTCTTGAAGGACGATAGTCCTTTTCAGGATAATCCTTGAAGGACGAAAGTCCTTTTCAGGAATATCCTTAAAGGACGATGGTTTTTTTCAGGAGTATCCTTAAAGGACGAAAGTCCTTTTCAGGAATATCCTTAAAGAACGTTAGTCCTTTTTACGAGTATCCTTGAAGGACAATTGTCCTTTTCAGGTGTATCCTTAAAGGACGAAAGTCCTTTTCAGAAATATCCTTGAAGGACGATAGTCTTTTCAAGAATATCCTTAAAGAACGATAGTCCATTTCAGGAGTATCCTTGAAGGACAATAATCCTTTTCAGGAGTATCCTTATAGGACGAAAGTCCTTTTCAGGAATATCCTTAAAGGACGAAAGTCCTTTTTAGGAATATCCTTGAAGGATGAAAGTCCTTTTCAGGTATATCCTTGAAGGACCATAGTCTTTTTAGGAATATCCTTTCAGAACGATAGTCCTTTTCAGGAGTATCCTTGAATGGCGATAGTCCTTTTTATGAATATCCTTAAAGAACGTTAGTCCTTTTCAGGAGTATCCTTGAAGGACGATATACTTTTTCAGGAATATCCTTGAAGGACGATAATTCTTTTCAGGAGTATCCTTAAAGGACGAAAGTCCTTTTCAGGTGTATCCTTAAAGGACGAAAGTCCTTTTCAGGAATATCCTTGAAGGACGATATTCTTTTTCAGGAGTATCCTTAAAGGACGAAAGTCCTTTTCAGGAATATCCTTGAAGGATGAAAGTCCTTTTCAGGTATATCCTTGAAGGACGATAGTCTTTTTAGGAATATCCTTTAAGAACGATAGTCCTTTTCAGGAGTATCCTTGAATGGCGATAGTCCTTTTCAGGAATATCCTTAAAAGACGATAGTCCTTGAAGGATGATTGTCCTTTTCAGGAATATCCTTGAAGGATGATAGACTATTTCAGGAATAT
Organism: Leucoptera coffeella; assembly: GCA_030578115.1. Taxonomy (NCBI): domain Eukaryota; kingdom Metazoa; phylum Arthropoda; class Insecta; order Lepidoptera; family Lyonetiidae; genus Leucoptera; species Leucoptera coffeella. Next base: position 77,471 of record JAMBLF010001211.1, read on the forward strand.
CCTTGAAGGACGAAAGTCCTTTTCAGGAATATCCTTGAAGGACGATATTCTTTTTCAGGAGTATCCTTAAAGGACGAAAGTCCTTTTCAGGAATATCCTTGAAGGTTGAAAGTCCTTTTCAGGTATATCCTTAAAGGACGATAGTCTTTTTAGGAATATCCTTTAAGAACGATAGTCCTTTTCAGGAGTATCCTTGAATGGCGATAGTCCTTTTCAGGAATATCCTTAAAGAACGTTAGTCCTTTTCAGGAGTATCCTTGAAGGACAATAGTCCTTTTCAGGAATATCCTTAAAAAACGATAGTCCTTGAAGGATGATTGTCCTTTTCAGGAATATCCTTGAAGGATGATAGACTATTTCAGGAATATCCTTGAAGGATGAAAGTCCTTTTCAGGAATATCCTTTAAGGACGATATTCTTTTTCAGGAGTATCCTTAAAGGACGATAGTCCATTTCAGGAGAATCCTTGAAGGACGAAAGTCCTTTTCAGGAATATCCTTTAAGGACGATAGTCTTTTGCAGGAGTATCCTTGACGGACGATAGTCCTTTTCAGGAATATCCTTGAAGGACGATATTCTTTTTCAGGAGTATCCTTAAAGGACGAAAGTCCTTTTCAGGAATATCCTTGAAGGAAGATAGTCTTTTGCAGGAGTATCCTTGAAAGACGATAGTCCTTTTCAGGAATATCCTTGAAGGACGATAGTCTTTTGCAGGAGTATCCTTGAAGGACAATAGTCCTTTTCAGGAATAACCTTAAAGGACGATATTCTATTTTAGGAGTATCCTTAAAGGACGAAAGTCCTTTTCAGGAATATCCTTGAAGGATGAAAGTCCTTTTCAGGAATATCCTTGAAGGACGATAGTCTTTTGCAGGAGTATCCTTGAAGGACGATAGTCCTTTTCAGGAATATCCTTGAAGGACGATATTCTTTTTCAGGAGTATCCTTAAAGGACGAAAGTCCTTTCCAGGAATATCCTTGAAGGAAGATAGTATTTTTCAGGAATATCCTTTAAGAACGATAGTCCTTTTCAGGAGTATCCTTGAATGGCGATAGTCCTTTTCAGGAATATCCTTAAAGAACTTTAGTCCTTTTCAGGAGTATCCTTGAAGGACAATAGTCCTTTTCAGGAGTATCCTTGAAGGACGATAGTCTTTTTCAGGAATATCCTTGAAGGACGATAATCCTTTTCAGGAGTATCCTTAAAGGTCGAAAGTCCATTTCAGGAATATCCTTGAAGGACGATATTCTTTTTCAGGAGTATCCTTAAAGGACGAAAGTCCTTTTCAGGAATATCCTTGAAGGACTATGGTCCTTTTCTGGAATATCCTTAAAAGTCGATATTCTTTTTCAGGAGTATCCTTAAAGGACGAAAGTCCTTTTCAGGAATATCCTTGAAGGAAGATAGTCTTTTTCAGGAATATCCTTTAAGAACGATAGTCCTTTTCAGGAGAATCCTTGAATGGCGATAGTCGTTTTCAGGAATATCCTTAAAGAACGTTAGTCCTTTTCAGGAGTATCCTTGAAGGACGAAAGTCCTTTCGGGTGTATCCTTAAAGAACGATAGTCTTTTTCAGGAGTATCCTTAAAGGACGAAAGTCCTTTTCAGGAATATCCTTGAAGGACAAAAGTCCTTTTCAGGTGTATCCTTAAAGGACGAAAGTCCTTTTCAGAAATATCCTTGAAGGATGATAGTCTTTTTCAGGAGTATCCTTAAAGGACGAAAGTCCTTTTCAGGAATATCCTTGAAGGACGATAGTCTTTTTCAGGAGTATCCTTAAAGGACGAAAATCCTTTTCAGGAATATCCTTGAAGGACGATATACTTTTTCAGGAATATCCTTGAAGGACGATAATCCTTTTCAGGAGTATCCTTAAAGGACAAAAGTCCTTTTCAGGTGTATCCTTAAAGGACGAAAGTCCTTTTCAGAAATATCCTTGAAGGACGATAGTCTTTTTCAGGAGTATCCTTAAAGGACGAAAGTCCTTTTCAGGAATATCCTTGAAGGACGATAGTCCTTTTTAGGAAAATCCTTAAAAGACAATAGTCCTTGAAGGATGATTGTCCTTTTCAGGAATATCCTTGAAGGATGATAGACTATTTCAGGAATATTCTTGAAGGACGATAGTCCATTTCAGGAGAATCCTTGAAGGACGAAAGTCCTTTTCAGGAATATCCTTAAAGGACGATATACTTTTTCAGGAGTATCCTTAAAGGACGAAAGTCCTTTTCAGGAATATCCTTAAAGAACGTTAGTCCTTTTTACGAGTATCCTTGAAGGACAATAGTCCTTTTCAGGTGTATCCTTAAAGGACGAAAGTCCTTTTCAGAAATATCCTTGAAGGACGATAGTCTTTTCAAGAATATCCTTAAAGAACGATAGTCCATTTCAGGAGTATCCTTGAAGGACAATAATCCTTTTCAGGAGTATCCTTATAGGACGAAAGTCCTTTTCAGGAATATCCTTAAAGGACGAAAGTCCTTTTTAGGAATATCCTTGAAGGATGAAAGTCCTTTTCAGGTATATCCTTGAAGGACCATAGTCTTTTTAGGAATATCCTTTCAGAACGATAGTCCTTTTCAGGAGTATCCTTGAATGGCGATAGTCCTTTTTATGAATATCCTTAAAGAACGTTAGTCCTTTTCAGGAGTATCCTTGAAGGACGATATACTTTTTCAGGAATATCCTTGAAGGACGATAATTCTTTTCAGGAGTATCCTTAAAGGACGAAAGTCCTTTTCAGGTGTATCCTTAAAGGACGAAAGTCCTTTTCAGGAATATCCTTGAAGGACGATATTCTTTTTCAGGAGTATCCTTAAAGGACGAAAGTCCTTTTCAGGAATATCCTTGAAGGATGAAAGTCCTTTTCAGGTATATCCTTGAAGGACGATAGTCTTTTTAGGAATATCCTTTAAGAACGATAGTCCTTTTCAGGAGTATCCTTGAATGGCGATAGTCCTTTTCAGGAATATCCTTAAAAGACGATAGTCCTTGAAGGATGATTGTCCTTTTCAGGAATATCCTTGAAGGATGATAGACTATTTCAGGAATATCCTTGAAGGACGAAAGTCCTTTTCAGGAATATCCTTGAAGGACGATATTCTTTTTCAGGAGTATCCTTAAAGGACGAAAGTCCTTTTCAGGAATATCCTTGAAGGTTGAAAGTCCTTTTCAGGTATATCCTTGAAGGACGATAGTCTTTTTAGGAATATCCTTTAAGAACGATAGTCCTTTTCAGGAGTATCCTTGAATGGCGATAGTCCTTTTCAGGAATATCCTTAAAGAACGTTAGTCCTTTTCAGGAGTATCCTTGAAGGACAATAGTCCTTTTCAGGAATATCCTTAAAAAACGATAGTCCTTGAAGGATGATTGTCCTTTTCAGGAATATCCTTGAAGGATGATAGACTATTTCAGGAATATCCTTGAAGGATGAAAGTCCTTTTCAGGAATATCCTTTAAGGACGATATTCTTTTTCAGGAGTATCCTTAAAGGACGATAGTCCATTTCAGGAGAATCCTTGAAGGACGAAAGTCCTTTTCAGGAATATCCTTTAAGGACGATAGTCTTTTGCAGGAGTATCCTTGACGGACGATAGTCCTTTTCAGGAATATCCTTGAAGGACGATATTCTTTTTCAGGAGTATCCTTAAAGGACGAAAGACCTTTTCAGGAATATCCTTGAAGGAAGATAGTCTTTTGCAGGAGTATCCTTGAAAGACGATAGTCCTTTTCAGGAATATCCTTGAAGGACGATAGTCTTTTGCAGGAGTATCCTTGAAGGACAATAGTCCTTTTCAGGAATAACCTTAAAGGACGATATTCTATTTTAGGAGTATCCTTAAAGGACGAAAGTCCTTTTCAGGAATATCCTTGAAGGATGAAAGTCCTTTTCAGGAATATCCTTGAAGGACGATAGTCTTTTGCAGGAGTATCCTTGAAGGACGATAGTCCTTTTCAGGAATATCCTTGAAGGACGATATTCTTTTTCATGAGTATCCTTAAAGGACGAAAGTCCTTTTCCAGGAATATCCTTGAAGGAAGATAGTATTTTTCAGGAATATCCTTTAAGAACGATAGTCCTTTTCAGGAGTATCCTTGAATGGCGATAGTCCTTTTCAGGAATATCCTTAAAGAACTTTAGTCCTTTTCAGGAGTATCCTTGAAGGACAATAGTCCTTTTCAGGAGTATCCTTGAAGGACGATAGTCTTTTTCAGGAATATCCTTGAAGGACGATAATCCTTTTCAGGAGTATCCTTAAAGGTCGAAAGTCCATTTCAGGAATATCCTTGAAGGACGATATTCTTTTTCAGGAGTATCCTTAAAGGACGAAAGTCCTTTTCAGGAATATCCTTGAAGGACTATGGTCCTTTTCTGGAATATCCTTAAAAGACGATATTCTTTTTCAGGAGTATCCTTAAAGGACGAAAGTCCTTTTCAGGAATATCCCTGAAGGAAGATAGTCTTTTTCAGGAATATCCTTTAAGAACGATAGTCCTTTTCAGGAGAATCCTTGAATGGCGATAGTCGTTTTCAGGAATATCCTTAAAGAACGTTAGTCCTTTTCAGGAGTATCCTTGAAGGACGAAAGTCCTTTCGGGTGTATCCTTAAAGAACGATAGTCTTTTTCAGGAGTATCCTTAAAGGACGAAAGTCCTTTTCAGGAATATCCTTGAAGGACAAAAGTCCTTTTCAGGTGTATCCTTAAAGGACGAAAGTCCTTTTCAGAAATATCCTTGAAGGATGATAGTCTTTTTCAGGAGTATCCTTAAAGGACGAAAGTCCTTTTCAGGAATATCCTTGAAGGACGATAGTCTTTTTCAGGAGTATCCTTAAAGGACGAAAATCCTTTTCAGGAATATCCTTGAAGGACGATATACTTTTTCAGGAATATCCTTGAAGGACGATAATCCTTTTCAGGAGTATCCTTAAAGGACAAAAGTCCTTTTCAGGTGTATCCTTAAAGGACGAAAGTCCTTTTCAGAAATATCCTTGAAGGACGATAGTCTTTTTCAGGAGTATCCTTAAAGGACGAAAGTCCTTTTCAGGAATATCCTTGAAGGACGATAGTCCTTTTTAGGAAAATCCTTAAAAGACGATAGTCCTTGAAGGATGATTGTCCTTTTCAGGAATATCCTTGAAGGATGATAGACTATTTCAGGAATATTCTTGAAGGACGATAGTCCATTTCAGGAGAATCCTTGAAGGACGAAAGTCCTTTTCAGGAATATCCTTAAAGGACGATATACCTTTTCAGGAGTATCCTTAAAGGACGAAAGTCCTTTTCAGGAATATCCTTAAAGAACGTTAGTCCTTTTTACGAGTATCCTTGAAGGACGATAGTCCTTTTCAGGTGTATCCTTAAAGGACGAAAGTCCTTTTCAGAAATATCCTTGAAGGACGATAGTCATTTTCAGGAGTATCCTTAAAGGACGAAAGTCTTTTTCAGGAATATCCTTGAAGGACGATAGTCCTTTTCAGGAAAATCCTTAAAAGACGATAGTCCTTGAAGGATGATTGTCCTTTTCAGGAATATCCTTGAAGGACGATAGTCCTTTTCAGGAGTATCCTTAAAGGACGAAAGTCCTTTTCAGGAATATCCTTAAAGGACGATAGTCTTTTTCAGGAGTATCCTTAATGGACGAAAGTCCTTTTCAGGAGTATCCTTGAAGGACAAAAGTCCTTTTCAGGAATATCCTTAAAGGACGATAGTCCTTGAAGGATGATTGTCCTTTTCAGGTATATCCTTGAAGGATGATAGACTTTTTCAGGAATATTCTTGAAGGACGATAGTCCTTTTCAGGAGAATCCTTGAAGGATAAAAGTCCTTTTCAGGTATATCCTTGAAGGACGATAGTCTTTTTAGGAATATCCTTTAAGAACGATAGTCCTTTTCAGGAGTATCCTTGAATGGCGATAGTCCTTTTCAGGAATATCCTTAAAGAACGTTAGTCCTTTTCAGGAGTATCCTTGAAGGACAATAGTCCTTTTCAGGAATATCCTTAAAAGACGATAGTCCTTGAAGGATGATTGTCCTTTTCAGGAATATCCTTGAAGGATGATAGACTATTTCAGGAATATTCTTGAAGGACGATAGTCCATTTCAGGAGAATCCTTGAAGGACGAAAGTCCTTTTCAGGAATATCCTTGAAGGACGATAGTTTTTTTCAGGAATATCCTTGAAGGACGATAATCCTTTTCAGGAGTATCCTTAAAGGACGAAAGTCCTTTTCAGGAATATCCTTGAAGGACGATAGTCTTTTCAGGAATATCCTTTAAGAACGATAGTCCCTTCAGAAATATCCGTAAAGAAAGATAGTCCTTTTCAGAAATATCCTTGAAGGACGATAGTCTTTTTAGGAATATCCTTTAAGAACGATAGTCCTTTTCAGGAGTATCCTGGAATGGCGATAGTCCTTTTCAGGAATATCCTTAGAGAACGTTAGTCCTTTTCAGGTGTATCCTTGAAGGACAATAGTCCTTTTCAGGAAAATCCTTAAAAGACGATAGTCCTTGAAGGATGATTGTCCTTTTCAGGAATATCCTTGAAGGATGATAGACTATTTCAGGAATATTCTTGAAGGACGATAGTCCATTTCAGGAGAATCCTTGAAGGACGAAAGTCCTTTTCAGGAATATCCTTAAAGGACGAAAGTCCTTTTCAGGTATTTCCTTGAAGGACGATAGTCCTTTTCAGGAATATCCTTGAAGGACGATATTCTTTTTCAGGAGTATCCTTAAAGGACGAAAGTCCTTTTCAGGAACATCCTTGAAGGAAGATAGTCTTTTTCAGGAATATCCTTTAAGAACGATAGTCCTTTTCAGGAGTATCCTTGAATGGCGATAGTCCTTTTCAGGAATATCCTTAAAGAACGTTAGTCCTTTTCAGGAGTATCCTTGAAGGACAATAGTCCTTTTCAGGAGTATCCTTGAAGGACGATAGTCTTTTTAGGAATATCCTTTAAGAACGATAGTCCTTTTCAGGAGTATCCTTGAATGGCGATAGTCCTTTTCAGGAATATCCTTAAAGAACGTTAGTCCTTTTCAGGAGTATCCTTGAAGGACAATAGTCCTTTTCAGGAATATCCTTAAAAGACGATAGTCCTTGAAGGATGATTGTCCTTTTCAGGAATATCCTTGAAGGATGATAGACTATTTCAGGAATATTCTTGAAGGACGATAGTCCATTTCAGGAGAATCCTTGAAGGACGAAAGTCCTTTTCAGGAATATCCTTGAAGGACGATAGTTTTTTTCAGGAATATCCTTGAAGGACGATAATCCTTTTCAGGAGTATCCTTAAAGGACGAAAGTCCTTTTCAGGAATATCCTTGAAGGACGATAGTCTTTTCAGGAATATCCTTTAAGAACGATAGTCCCTTCAGAAATATCCGTAAAGAAAGATAGTCCTTTTCAGAAATATCCTTGAAGGACGATAGTCTTTTTAGGAATATCCTTTAAGAACGATAGTCCTTTTCAGGAGTATCCTGGAATGGCGATAGTCCTTTTCAGGAATATCCTTAGAGAACGTTAGTCCTTTTCAGGTGTATCCTTGAAGGACAATAGTCCTTTTCAGGAAAATCCTTAAAAGACGATAGTCCTTGAAGGATGATTGTCCTTTTCAGGAATATCCTTGAAGGATGATAGACTATTTCAGGAATATTCTTGAAGGACGATAGTCCATTTCAGGAGAATCCTTGAAGGACGAAAGTCCTTTTCAGGAATATCCTTAAAGGACGAAAGTCCTTTTCAGGTATTTCCTTGAAGGACGATAGTCCTTTTCAGGAATATCCTTGAAGGACGATATTCTTTTTCAGGAGTATCCTTAAAGGACGAAAGTCCTTTTCAGGAACATCCTTGAAGGAAGATAGTCTTTTTCAGGAATATCCTTTAAGAACGATAGTCCTTTTCAGGAGTATCCTTGAATGGCGATAGTCCTTTTCAGGAATATCCTTAAAGAACGTTAGTCCTTTTCAGGAGTATCCTTGAAGGACAATAGTCCTTTTCAGGAGTATCCTTGAAGGACGATAGTTTTTTTCAGGAATATCCTTGAAGGACGATAATCCTTTTCAGGAGTATCCTTAAAGGACGAAAGTCCTTTTCAGGAATATCCTTGAAGGACGATAGTCGTTTCAGGAATATCCTTTAAGAACGATAGTCCCTTCAGAAATATCCGTAAAGAACGATAGTCCTTTTCAGAAATATCCTTGAAGGACGATAGTCTTTTCAAGAATATCCTTAAAGAACGATAGTCCATTTCAGGAGTATCCTTGAAGGACAATAATCCTTTTCAGGAGTATCCTTATAGGACGAAAGTCCTTTTCAGGAATATCCTTAAAGGACGAAAGTCCTTTTTAGGAATATCCTTGAAGGATGAAAGTCCTTTTCAGGTATATCCTTGAAGGACCATAGTCTTTTTAGGAATATCCTTTCAGAACGATAGTCCTTTTCAGGAGTATCCTTGAATGGCGATAGTCCTTTTTATGAATATCCTTAAAGAACGTTAGTCCTTTTCAGGAGTATCCTTGAAGGACGATATACTTTTTCAGGAATATCCTTGAAGGACGATAATTCTTTTCAGGAGTATCCTTAAAGGACGAAAGTCCTTTTCAGGTGTATCCTTAAAGGACGAAAGTCCTTTTCAGGAATATCCTTGAAGGACGATATTCTTTTTCAGGAATATCCTTAAAAGACGATAGTCCTTGAAGGATGATTGTCCTTTTCAGGAATATCCTTGAAGGATGATAGACTATTTCAGGAATATCCTTGAAGGACGAAAGTCCTTTTCAGGAATATCCTTGAAGGACGATATTCTTTTTCAGGAGTATCCTTAAAGGACGAAAGTCCTTTTCAGGAATATCCTTGAAGGTTGAAAGTCCTTTTCAGGTATATCCTTGAAGGACGATAGTCTTTTTAGGAATATCCTTTAAGAACGATAGTCCTTTTCAGGAGTATCCTTGAATGGCGATAGTCCTTTTCAGAAATATCCTTAAAGAACGTAAGTCCTTTTCAGGAGTATCCTTGAAGGACAATAGTCCTTTTCAGGAATATCCTTAAAAAACGATAGTCCTTGAAGGATGATTGTCCTTTTCAGGAATATCCTTGAAGGATGATAGACTATTTCAGGAATATCCTTGAAGGACTATGGTCCTTTTCTGGAATATCCTTAAAAGGACGATATTCTTTTTCAGGAGTATCCTTAAAGGACGAAAGTCCTTTTCAGGAATATCCCTGAAGGAAGATAGTCTTTTTCAGGAATATCCTTTAAGAACGATAGTCCTTTTCAGGAGAATCCTTGAATGGCGATAGTCGTTTTCAGGAATATCCTTAAAGAACGTTAGTCCTTTTCAGGAGTATCCTTGAAGGACGAAAGTCCTTTCGGGTGTATCCTTAAAGAACGATAGTCTTTTTCAGGAGTATCCTTAAAGGACGAAAGTCCTTTTCAGGAATATCCTTGAAGGACAAAAGTCCTTTTCAGGTGTATCCTTAAAGGACGAAAGTCCTTTTCAGAAATATCCTTGAAGGATGATAGTCTTTTTCAGGAGTATCCTTAAAGGACGAAAGTCCTTTTCAGGAATATCCTTTAAGGACGATAGTCTTTTTCAGGAGTATCCTTAAAGGACGAAAGTCCTTTTCAGGAATATCCTTAAAGGACGATTGTCTTTTTCAGGAATATCCTTGAAGGATGATGGTCCTTTTCAGGAGTATCCTTAAAGGACAAAAGTCCTTTTCAGGTGTATCCTTAAAGGACGAAAGTCCTTTTCAGAAATATCCTTGAAGGACGATAGTCTTTTTCAGGAGTATCCTTAAAGGACGAAAGTCCTTTTCAGGAATATCCTTGAAGGACGATAGTCCTTTTTAGGAAAATCCTTAAAAGACGATAGTCCTTGAAGGATGATTGTCCTTTTCAGGAATATCCTTGAAGGATGATAGACTATTTCAGGAATATTCTTGAAGGACGATAGTCCATTTCAGGAGAATCCTTGAAGGACGAAAGTCCTTTTCAGGAATATCCTTAAAGGACGATATACTTTTTCAGGAGTATCCTTAAAGGACGAAAGTCCTTTTCAGGAATATAAAAGAACGATATTCTTTTTAAAGAACGTTAGTCCTTTTTACGAGTATCCTTGAAGGACAATAGTCCTTTTCAGGTGTATCCTTAAAGGACGAAAGTCCTTTTCAGGAATATCCTTGAAGGACGATAGTCTTTTTCAGGAGTATCCTTAAAGGACGAAAGTCCTTTTCAGGAATATCCTTGAAGGACGATAGTCCTTTTCAGGAAAATCCTTAAAAGACGATAGTCCTTGAAGGATGATTGTCCTTTTCAGGAATATCCTTGAAGGACGATATTCTTTTTCAGGAGTATCCTTAAAGGACGAAAGTCCTTTTCAGGAATATCCTTGAAGGACGATAGTCTTTTTCAGGAGTATCCTTAATGGACGAAAGTCCTTTTCAGGTGTATCCTTGAAGGACAAAAGTCCTTTTCAGGAATATCCTTAAAAGACGATAGTCCTTGAAGGATGATTGTCCTTTTCAGGTATATCCTTGAAGGATGATAGACTTTTTCAGGAATATTCTTGAAGGACGATAGTCCTTTTCAGGAGAATCCTTGAAGGATAAAAGTCCTTTTCAGGTATATCCTTGAAGGACGATAGTTTTTTTCAGGAATATCCTTGAAGGACGATAATCCTTTTCAGGAGTATCCTTAAAGGACGAAAGTCCTTTTCAGGAATATCCTTGAAGGACGATAGTCTTTTCAGGAATATCCTTTAAGAACGATAGTCCCTTCAGAAATATCCGTAAAGAAAGATAGTCCTTTTCAGAAATATCCTTGAAGGACGATAGTCTTTTTAGGAATATCCTTTAAGAACGATAGTCCTTTTCAGGAGTATCCTGGAATGGCGATAGTCCTTTTCAGGAATATCCTTAGAGAACGTTAGTCCTTTTCAGGTGTATCCTTGAAGGACAATAGTCCTTTTCAGGAAAATCCTTAAAAGACGATAGTCCTTGAAGGATGATTGTCCTTTTCAGGAATATCCTTGAAGGATGATAGACTATTTCAGGAATATTCTTGAAGGACGATAGTCCATTTCAGGAGAATCCTTGAAGGACGAAAGTCCTTTTCAGGAATATCCTTAAAGGACGAAAGTCCTTTTCAGGTGTATCCTTGAAGGACAAAAGTCCTTTTCAGGAATATCCTTAAAAGACGATAGTCCTTGAAGGATGATTGTCCTTTTCAGGTATATCCTTGAAGGATGATAGACTTTTTCAGGAATATTCTTGAAGGACGATAGTCCTTTTCAGGAGATATCCTTGAAGGATAAAAGTCCTTTTCAGGTATATCCTTGAAGGACGATAGTTTTTTTCAGGAATATCCTTGAAGGACGATAATCCTTTTCAGGAGTATCCTTAAAGGACGAAAGTCCTTTTCAGGAATATCCTTGAAGGACGATAGTCTTTTCAGGAATATCCTTTAAGAACGATAGTCCCTTCAGAAATATCCGTAAAGAAAGATAGTCCTTTTCAGAAATATCCTTGAAGGACGATAGTCTTTTTAGGAATATCCTTTAAGAACGATAGTCCTTTTCAGGAGTATCCTGGAATGGCGATAGTCCTTTTCAGGAATATCCTTAGAGAACGTTAGTCCTTTTCAGGTGTATCCTTGAAGGACAATAGTCCTTTTCAGGAAAATCCTTAAAAGACGATAGTCCTTGAAGGATGATTGTCCTTTTCAGGAATATCCTTGAAGGATGATAGACTATTTCAGGAATATTCTTGAAGGACGATAGTCCATTTCAGGAGAATCCTTGAAGGACGAAAGTCCTTTTCAGGAATATCCTTAAAGGACGAAAGTCCTTTTCAGGTATTTCCTTGAAGGACGATAGTCCTTTTCAGGAATATCCTTGAAGGACGATATTCTTTTTCAGGAGTATCCTTAAAGGACGAAAGTCCTTTTCAGGAACATCCTTGAAGGAAGATAGTCTTTTTCAGGAATATCCTTTAAGAACGATAGTCCTTTTCAGGAGTATCCTTGAATGGCGATAGTCCTTTTCAGGAATATCCTTAAAGAACGTTAGTCCTTTTCAGGAGTATCCTTGAAGGACAATAGTCCTTTTCAGGAGTATCCTTGAAGGACGATAGTTTTTTTTCAGGAATATCCTTGAAGGACGATAATCCTTTTCAGGAGTATCCTTAAAGGACGAAAGTCCTTTTCAGGAATATCCTTGAAGGACGATAGTCGTTTCAGGAATATCCTTTAAGAACGATAGTCCCTTCAGAAATATCCGTAAAGAACGATAGTCCTTTTCAGAAATATCCTTGAAGGACGATAGTCTTTTCAAGAATATCCTTAAAGAACGATAGTCCATTTCAGGAGTATCCTTGAAGGACAATAATCCTTTTCAGGAGTATCCTTATAGGACGAAAGTCCTTTTCAGGAATATCCTTAAAGGACGAAAGTCCTTTTTAGGAATATCCTTGAAGGATGAAAGTCCTTTTCAGGTATATCCTTGAAGGACCATAGTCTTTTTAGGAATATCCTTTCAGAACGATAGTCCTTTTCAGGAGTATCCTTGAATGGCGATAGTCCTTTTTATGAATATCCTTAAAGAACGTTAGTCCTTTTCAGGAGTATCCTTGAAGGACGATATACTTTTTCAGGAATATCCTTGAAGGACGATAATTCTTTTCAGGAGTATCCTTAAAGGACGAAAGTCCTTTTCAGGTGTATCCTTAAAGGACGAAAGTCCTTTTCAGGAATATCCTTGAAGGACGATATTCTTTTTCAGGAATATCCTTAAAAGACGATAGTCCTTGAAGGATGATTGTCCTTTTCAGGAATATCCTTGAAGGATGATAGACTATTTCAGGAATATCCTTGAAGGACGAAAGTCCTTTTCAGGAATATCCTTGAAGGACGATATTCTTTTTCAGGAGTATCCTTAAAGGACGAAAGTCCTTTTCAGGAATATCCTTGAAGGTTGAAAGTCCTTTTCAGGTATATCCTTGAAGGACGATAGTCTTTTTAGGAATATCCTTTAAGAACGATAGTCCTTTTCAGGAGTATCCTTGAATGGCGATAGTCCTTTTCAGAAATATCCTTAAAGAACGTAAGTCCTTTTCAGGAGTATCCTTGAAGGACAATAGTCCTTTTCAGGAATATCCTTAAAAAAACGATAGTCCTTGAAGGATGATTGTCCTTTTCAGGAATATCCTTGAAGGATGATAGACTATTTCAGGAATATCCTTGAAGGATGAAAGTCCTTTTCAGGAATATCCTTTAAGGACGATATTCTTTTTCAGGAGTATCCTTAAAGGACGATAGTCCATTTCAGGAGAATCCTTGAAGGACGAAAGTCCTTTTCAGGAATATACTTTAAGGACGATAGTCTTTTGCAGGAGTATCCTTGAAGGACGATAGTCCTTTTCAGGAATATCCTTGAAGGACGATATTCTTTTTCAGGAGTATCCTTAAAGGACGAAAGTCCTTTTCAGGAATATCCTTGAAGGAAGATAGTCTTTTGCAGGAGTATCCTTGAAAGACGATAGTCCTTTTCAGGAATATCCTTGAAGGACGATAGTCCTTTTCAGGAATATCCTTGAAGGACAATAGTCCTTTTCAGGAATAACCTTAAAGGACGATATTCTATTTTAGGAGTATCCTTAAAGGACGAAAGTCCTTTTCAGGAATATCCTTGAAGGATGAAAGTCCTTTTCAGGAATATCCTTGAAGGACGATAGTCTTTTGCAGGAGTATCCTTGAAGGACGATAGTCCTTTTCAGGAATATCCTTGAAGGACGATATTCTTTTTCAGGAGTATCCTTAAAGGACGAAAGTCCTTTCCAGGAATATCCTTGAAGGAAGATAGTATTTTTCAGGAATATACTTTAAGGACGATAGTCTTTTGCAGGAGTATCCTTGAAGGACGATAGTCCTTTTCAGGAATATCCTTGAAGGACGATATTCTTTTTCAGGAGTATCCTTAAAGGACGAAAGTCCTTTTCAGGAATATCCTTGAAGGAAGATAGTCTTTTGCAGGAGTATCCTTGAAAGACGATAGTCCTTTTCAGGAATATCCTTGAAGGACAATAGTCCTTTTCAGGAATAACCTTAAAGGACGATATTCTATTTTAGGAGTATCCTTAAAGGACGAAAGTCCTTTTCAGGAATATCCTTGAAGGATGAAAGTCCTTTTCAGGAATATCCTTGAAGGACGATAGTCTTTTGCAGGAGTATCCTTGAAGGACGATAGTCCTTTTCAGGAATATCCTTGAAGGACGATATTCTTTTTCAGGAGTATCCTTAAAGGACGAAAGTCCTTTCCAGGAATATCCTTGAAGGAAGATAGTATTTTTCAGGAATATCCTTTAAGAACGATAGTCCTTTTCAGGAGTATCCTTGAATGGCGATAGTCCTTTTCAGGAATATCCTTAAAGAACTTTAGTCCTTTTCAGGAGTATCCTTGAAGGACAATAGTCCTTTTCAGGAGTATCCTTGAAGGACGATAGTCTTTTTCAGGAATATCCTTGAAGGACGATAATCCTTTTCAGGAGTATCCTTAAAGGTCGAAAGTCCATTTCAGGAATATCCTTGAAGGACGATATTCTTTTTCAGGAGTATCCTTAAAGGACGAAAGTCCTTTTCAGGAATATCCTTGAAGGACTAAGGTCCTTTTCTGGAATATCCTTAAAAGACGATATTCTTTTTCAGGAGTATCCTTAAAGGACGAAAGTCCTTTTCAGGAATATCCTTGAAGGAAGATAGTCTTTTTCAGGAATATCCTTTAAGAACGATAGTCCTTTTCAGGAGAATCCTTGAATGGCGATAGTCGTTTTCAGGAATATCCTTAAAGAACGTTAGTCCTTTTCAGGAGTATCCTTGAAGGACGAAAGTCCTTTCGGGTGTATCCTTAAAGAACGATAGTCTTTTTCAGGAGTATCCTTAAAGGACGAAAGTCCTTTTCAGGAATATCCTTGAAGGACAAAAGTCCTTTTCAGGTGTATCCTTAAAGGACGAAAGTCCTTTTCAGAAATATCCTTGAAGGACGATAGTCTTTTTCAGGAGTATCCTTAAAGGACGAAAGTCCTTTTTAGGAATATCCTTGAAGGACGATAGTCTTTTTCAGGAGTATCCTTAAAGGACGAAAATCCTTTTCAGGAATATCCTTGAAGGACGATATACTTTTTCAGGAATATCCTTGAAGGACGATAATCCTTTTCAGGAGTATCCTTAAAGGACAAAAGTCCTTTTCAGGTGTATCCTTAAAGGACGAAAGTCCTTTTCAGAAATATCCTTGAAGGACGATAGTCTTTTTCAGGAGTATCCTTAAAGGACGAAAGTCCTTTTCAGGAATATCCTTGAAGGACGATAGTCCTTTTTAGGAAAATCCTTAAAAGACGATAGTCCTTGAAGGATGATTGTCCTTTTCAGGAATATCCTTGAAGGATGATAGACTATTTCAGGAATATTCTTGAAGGACGATAGTCCATTTCAGGAGAATCCTTGAAGGACGAAAGTCCTTTTCAGGAATATCCTTAAAGGACTATATACTTTTTCAGGAGTATCCTTAAAGGACGAAAGTCCTTTTCAGGAATATCCTTAAAGAACGTTAGTCCTTTTTACGAGTATCCTTAAAGGACAATAGTCCTTTTCAGGTGTATCCTTAAAGGACGAAAGTCCTTTTCAGAAATATCCTTGAAGGACGATAGTCTTTTCAAGAATATCCTTAAAGAACGATAGTCCTTGAAGGATGATTGTCCTTTTCAGGAATATCCTTGAAGGATGATAGACTATTTCAGGAATATCCTTGAAGGATGAAAGTCCTTTTCAGGAATATCCTTTAAGGACGATATTCTTTTTCAGGAGTATCCTTAAAGGACGATAGTCCATTTCAGGAGAATCCTTGAAGGACGAAAGTCCTTTTCAGGAATATCCTTTAAGGACGATAGTCTTTTGCAGGAGTATCCTTGAAGGACGATAGTCCTTTTCAGGAATATCCTTGAAGGACGATATTCTTTTTCAGGAGTATCCTTAAAGGACGAAAGTCCTTTTCAGGAATATCCTTGAAGGAAGATAGTCTTTTGCAGGAGTATCCTTGAAAGACGATAGTCCTTTTCAGGAATATCCTTGAAGGACGATAGTCTTTTGCAGGAGTATCCTTGAAGGACAATAGTCCTTTTCAGGAATAACCTTAAAGGACGATATTCTATTTTAGGAGTATCCTTAAAGGACGAAAGTCCTTTTCAGGAATATCCTTGAAGGATGAAAGTCCTTTTCAGGAATATCCTTGAAGGACGATAGTCTTTTGCAGGAGTATCCTTGAAGGACGATAGTCCTTTTCAGGAATATCCTTGAAGGACGATATTCTTTTTCAGGAGTATCCTTAAAGGACGAAAGTCCTTTTCAGGAATATCCTTGAAGGACGATAGTTTTTTTCAGGAATATCCTTGAAGGACGATAATCCTTTTCAGGAGTATCCTTAAAGGACGAAAGTCCTTTTCAGGAATATCCTTGAAGGACGATAGTCTTTTCAGGAATATCCTTTAAGAACGATAGTCCCTTCAGAAATATCCGTAAAGAAAGATAGTCCTTTTCAGAAATATCCTTGAAGGACGATAGTCTTTTTAGGAATATCCTTTAAGAACGATAGTCCTTTTCAGGAGTATCCTGGAATGGCGATAGTCCTTTTCAGGAATATCCTTAGAGAACGTTAGTCCTTTTCAGGTGTATCCTTGAAGGACAATAGTCCTTTTCAGGAAAATCCTTAAAAGACGATAGTCCTTGAAGGATGATTGTCCTTTTCAGGAATATCCTTGAAGGATGATAGACTATTTCAGGAATATTCTTGAAGGACGATAGTCCATTTCAGGAGAATCCTTGAAGGACGAAAGTCCTTTTCAGGAATATCCTTAAAGGACGAAAGTCCTTTTCAGGTATTTCCTTGAAGGACGATAGTCCTTTTCAGGAATATCCTTGAAGGACGATATTCTTTTTCAGGAGTATCCTTAAAGGACGAAAGTCCTTTTCAGGAACATCCTTGAAGGAAGATAGTCTTTTTCAGGAATATCCTTTAAGAACGATAGTCCTTTTCAGGAGTATCCTTGAATGGCGATAGTCCTTTTCAGGAATATCCTTAAAGAACGTTAGTCCTTTTCAGGAGTATCCTTGAAGGACAATAGTCCTTTTCAGGAGTATCCTTGAAGGACGATAGTTTTTTTCAGGAATATCCTTGAAGGACGATAATCCTTTTCAGGAGTATCCTTAAAGGACGAAAGTCCTTTTCAGGAATATCCTTGAAGGACGATAGTCGTTTCAGGAATATCCTTTAAGAACGATAGTCCCTTCAGAAATATCCGTAAAGAACGATAGTCCTTTTCAGAAATATCCTTGAAGGACGATAGTCTTTTCAAGAATATCCTTAAAGAACGATAGTCCATTTCAGGAGTATCCTTGAAGGACAATAATCCTTTTCAGGAGTATCCTTATAGGACGAAAGTCCTTTTCAGGAATATCCTTAAAGGACGAAAGTCCTTTTTAGGAATATCCTTGAAGGATGAAAGTCCTTTTCAGGTATATCCTTGAAGGACCATAGTCTTTTTAGGAATATCCTTTCAGAACGATAGTCCTTTTCAGGAGTATCCTTGAATGGCGATAGTCCTTTTTATGAATATCCTTAAAGAACGTTAGTCCTTTTCAGGAGTATCCTTGAAGGACGATATACTTTTTCAGGAATATCCTTGAAGGACGATAATTCTTTTCAGGAGTATCCTTAAAGGACGAAAGTCCTTTTCAGGTGTATCCTTAAAGGACGAAAGTCCTTTTCAGGAATATCCTTGAAGGACGATATTCTTTTTCAGGAATATCCTTAAAAGACGATAGTCCTTGAAGGATGATTGTCCTTTTCAGGAATATCCTTGAAGGATGATAGACTATTTCAGGAATATCCTTGAAGGACGAAAGTCCTTTTCAGGAATATCCTTGAAGGACGATATTCTTTTTCAGGAGTATCCTTAAAGGACGAAAGTCCTTTTCAGGAATATCCTTGAAGGTTGAAAGTCCTTTTCAGGTATATCCTTGAAGGACGATAGTCTTTTTAGGAATATCCTTTAAGAACGATAGTCCTTTTCAGGAGTATCCTTGAATGGCGATAGTCCTTTTCAGAAATATCCTTAAAGAACGTAAGTCCTTTTCAGGAGTATCCTTGAAGGACAATAGTCCTTTTCAGGAATATCCTTAAAAAACGATAGTCCTTGAAGGATGATTGTCCTTTTCAGGAATATCCTTGAAGGATGATAGACTATTTCAGGAATATCCTTGAAGGACTATGGTCCTTTTCTGGAATATCCTTAAAAGACGATATTCTTTTTCAGGAGTATCCTTAAAGGACGAAAGTCCTTTTCAGGAATATCCCTGAAGGAAGATAGTCTTTTTCAGGAATATCCTTTAAGAACGATAGTCCTTTTCAGGAGAATCCTTGAATGGCGATAGTCGTTTTCAGGAATATCCTTAAAGAACGTTAGTCCTTTTCAGGAGTATCCTTGAAGGACGAAAGTCCTTTCGGGTGTATCCTTAAAGAACGATAGTCTTTTTCAGGAGTATCCTTAAAGGACGAAAGTCCTTTTCAGGAATATCCTTGAAGGACAAAAGTCCTTTTCAGGTGTATCCTTAAAGGACGAAAGTCCTTTTCAGAAATATCCTTGAAGGATGATAGTCTTTTTCAGGAGTATCCTTAAAGGACGAAAGTCCTTTTCAGGAATATCCTTGAAGGACGATAGTCTTTTTCAGGAGTATCCTTAAAGGACGAAAATCCTTTTCAGGAATATCCTTGAAGGACGATATACTTTTTCAGGAATATCCTTGAAGGACGATAATCCTTTTCAGGAGTATCCTTAAAGGACAAAAGTCCTTTTCAGGTGTATCCTTAAAGGACGAAAGTCCTTTTCAGAAATATCCTTGAAGGACGATAGTCTTTTTCAGGAGTATCCTTAAAGGACGAAAGTCCTTTTCAGGAATATCCTTGAAGGACGATAGTCCTTTTTAGGAAAATCCTTAAAAGACGATAGTCCTTGAAGGATGATTGTCCTTTTCAGGAATATCCTTGAAGGATGATAGACTATTTCAGGAATATTCTTGAAGGACGATAGTCCATTTCAGGAGAATCCTTGAAGGACGAAAGTCCTTTTCAGGAATATCCTTAAAGGACGATATACTTTTTCAGGAGTATCCTTAAAGGACGAAAGTCCTTTTCAGGAATATCCTTAAAGAACGTTAGTCCTTTTTACGAGTATCCTTGAAGGACAATAGTCCTTTTCAGGTGTATCCTTAAAGGACGAAAGTCCTTTTCAGAAATATCCTTGAAGGACGATAGTCTTTTTCAGGAGTATCCTTAAAGGACGAAAGTCCTTTTCAGGAATATCCTTGAAGGACGATAGTCCTTTTCAGGAAAATCCTTAAAAGACGATAGTCCTTGAAGGATGATTGTCCTTTTCAGGAATATCCTTGAAGGACGATATTCTTTTTCAGGAGTATCCTTAAAGGACGAAAGTCCTTTTCAGGAATATCCTTGAAGGACGATAGTCTTTTTCAGGAGTATCCTTAATGGACGAAAGTCCTTTTCAGGTGTATCCTTGAAGGACAAAAGTCCTTTTCAGGAATATCCTTAAAAGACGATAGTCCTTGAAGGATGATTGTCCTTTTCAGGTATATCCTTGAAGGATGATAGACTTTTTCAGGAATATTCTTGAAGGACGATAGTCCTTTTCAGGAGAATCCTTGAAGGATAAAAGTCCTTTTCAGGTATATCCTTGAAGGACGATAGTCTTTTTAGGAATATCCTTTAAGAACGATAGTCCTTTTCAGGAGTATCCTTGAATGGCGATAGTCCTTTTCAGGAATATCCTTAAAGAACGTTAGTCCTTTTCAGGAGTATCCTTGAAGGACAATAGTCCTTTTCAGGAATATCCTTAAAAGACGATAGTCCTTGAAGGATGATTGTCCTTTTCAGGAATATCCTTGAAGGATGATAGACTATTTCAGGAATATTCTTGAAGGACGATAGTCCATTTCAGGAGAATCCTTGAAGGACGAAAGTCCTTTTCAGGAATATCCTTGAAGGACGATAGTTTTTTTCAGGAATATCCTTGAAGGACGATAATCCTTTTCAGGAGTATCCTTAAAGGACGAAAGTCCTTTTCAGGAATATCCTTGAAGGACGATAGTCTTTTCAGGAATATCCTTTAAGAACGATAGTCCCTTCAGAAATATCCGTAAAGAAAGATAGTCCTTTTCAGAAATATCCTTGAAGGACGATAGTCTTTTTAGGAATATCCTTTAAGAACGATAGTCCTTTTCAGGAGTATCCTGGAATGGCGATAGTCCTTTTCAGGAATATCCTTAGAGAACGTTAGTCCTTTTCAGGTGTATCCTTGAAGGACAATAGTCCTTTTCAGGAAAATCCTTAAAAGACGATAGTCCTTGAAGGATGATTGTCCTTTTCAGGAATATCCTTGAAGGATGATAGACTATTTCAGGAATATTCTTGAAGGACGATAGTCCATTTCAGGAGAATCCTTGAAGGACGAAAGTCCTTTTCAGGAATATCCTTGAAGGACGATAGTTT
Organism: Leucoptera coffeella; assembly: GCA_030578115.1. NCBI lineage: Eukaryota > Metazoa > Arthropoda > Insecta > Lepidoptera > Lyonetiidae > Leucoptera > Leucoptera coffeella. The sequence continues at coordinate 98,087 of JAMBLF010001211.1, forward strand.
TTTTCAGGAATATCCTTGAAGGACGATAGTCCTTTTCAGGAGTATCCTTAAAGGACGAAAGTCCTTTTCAGGAATATCCTTGAAGGACGATAGTCTTTTCAGGAATATCCTTTAAGAACGATAGTCCCTTCAGAAATATCCGTAAAGAAAGATAGTCCTTTTCAGAAATATCCTTGAAGGACGATAGTCTTTTTAGGAATATCCTTTAAGAACGATAGTCCTTTTCAGGAGTATCCTGGAATGGCGATAGTCCTTTTCAGGAATATCCTTAGAGAACGTTAGTCCTTTTCAGGTGTATCCTTGAAGGACAATAGTCCTTTTCAGGAAAATCCTTAAAAGACGATAGTCCTTGAAGGATGATTGTCCTTTTCAGGAATATCCTTGAAGGATGATAGACTATTTCAGGAATATTCTTGAAGGACGATAGTCCATTTCAGGAGAATCCTTGAAGGACGAAAGTCCTTTTCAGGAATATCCTTAAAGGACGAAAGTCCTTTTCAGGTATTTCCTTGAAGGACGATAGTCCTTTTCAGGAATATCCTTGAAGGACGATATTCTTTTTCAGGAGTATCCTTAAAGGACGAAAGTCCTTTTCAGGAACATCCTTGAAGGAAGATAGTCTTTTTCAGGAATATCCTTTAAGAACGATAGTCCTTTTCAGGAGTATCCTTGAATGGCGATAGTCCTTTTCAGGAATATCCTTAAAGAACGTTAGTCCTTTTCAGGAGTATCCTTGAAGGACAATAGTCCTTTTCAGGAGTATCCTTGAAGGACGATAGTTTTTTTCAGGAATATCCTTGAAGGACGATAATCCTTTTCAGGAGTATCCTTAAAGGACGAAAGTCCTTTTCAGGAATATCCTTGAAGGACGATAGTCGTTTCAGGAATATCCTTTAAGAACGATAGTCCCTTCAGAAATATCCGTAAAGAACGATAGTCCTTTTCAGAAATATCCTTGAAGGACGATAGTCTTTTCAAGAATATCCTTAAAGAACGATAGTCCATTTCAGGAGTATCCTTGAAGGACAATAATCCTTTTCAGGAGTATCCTTATAGGACGAAAGTCCTTTTCAGGAATATCCTTAAAGGACGAAAGTCCTTTTTAGGAATATCCTTGAAGGATGAAAGTCCTTTTCAGGTATATCCTTGAAGGACCATAGTCTTTTTAGGAATATCCTTTCAGAACGATAGTCCTTTTCAGGAGTATCCTTGAATGGCGATAGTCCTTTTTATGAATATCCTTAAAGAACGTTAGTCCTTTTCAGGAGTATCCTTGAAGGACGATATACTTTTTCAGGAATATCCTTGAAGGACGATAATTCTTTTCAGGAGTATCCTTAAAGGACGAAAGTCCTTTTCAGGTGTATCCTTAAAGGACGAAAGTCCTTTTCAGGAATATCCTTGAAGGACGATATTCTTTTTCAGGAATATCCTTAAAAGACGATAGTCCTTGAAGGATGATTGTCCTTTTCAGGAATATCCTTGAAGGATGATAGACTATTTCAGGAATATCCTTGAAGGACGAAAGTCCTTTTCAGGAATATCCTTGAAGGACGATATTCTTTTTCAGGAGTATCCTTAAAGGACGAAAGTCCTTTTCAGGAATATCCTTGAAGGTTGAAAGTCCTTTTCAGGTATATCCTTGAAGGACGATAGTCTTTTTAGGAATATCCTTTAAGAACGATAGTCCTTTTCAGGAGTATCCTTGAATGGCGATAGTCCTTTTCAGAAATATCCTTAAAGAACGTAAGTCCTTTTCAGGAGTATCCTTGAAGGACAATAGTCCTTTTCAGGAATATCCTTAAAAAACGATAGTCCTTGAAGGATGATTGTCCTTTTCAGGAATATCCTTGAAGGATGATAGACTATTTCAGGAATATCCTTGAAGGACTATGGTCCTTTTCTGGAATATCCTTAAAAGACGATATTCTTTTTCAGGAGTATCCTTAAAGGACGAAAGTCCTTTTCAGGAATATCCCTGAAGGAAGATAGTCTTTTTCAGGAATATCCTTTAAGAACGATAGTCCTTTTCAGGAGAATCCTTGAATGGCGATAGTCGTTTTCAGGAATATCCTTAAAGAACGTTAGTCCTTTTCAGGAGTATCCTTGAAGGACGAAAGTCCTTTCGGGTGTATCCTTAAAGAACGATAGTCTTTTTCAGGAGTATCCTTAAAGGACGAAAGTCCTTTTCAGGAATATCCTTGAAGGACAAAAGTCCTTTTCAGGTGTATCCTTAAAGGACGAAAGTCCTTTTCAGAAATATCCTTGAAGGATGATAGTCTTTTTCAGGAGTATCCTTAAAGGACGAAAGTCCTTTTCAGGAATATCCTTGAAGGACGATAGTCTTTTTCAGGAGTATCCTTAAAGGACGAAAATCCTTTTCAGGAATATCCTTGAAGGACGATATACTTTTTCAGGAATATCCTTGAAGGACGATAATCCTTTTCAGGAGTATCCTTAAAGGACAAAAGTCCTTTTCAGGTGTATCCTTAAAGGACGAAAGTCCTTTTCAGAAATATCCTTGAAGGACGATAGTCTTTTTCAGGAGTATCCTTAAAGGACGAAAGTCCTTTTCAGGAATATCCTTGAAGGACGATAGTCCTTTTTAGGAAAATCCTTAAAAGACGATAGTCCTTGAAGGATGATTGTCCTTTTCAGGAATATCCTTGAAGGATGATAGACTATTTCAGGAATATTCTTGAAGGACGATAGTCCATTTCAGGAGAATCCTTGAAGGACGAAAGTCCTTTTCAGGAATATCCTTAAAGGACGATATACTTTTTCAGGAGTATCCTTAAAGGACGAAAGTCCTTTTCAGGAATATCCTTAAAGAACGTTAGTCCTTTTTACGAGTATCCTTGAAGGACAATAGTCCTTTTCAGGTGTATCCTTAAAGGACGAAAGTCCTTTTCAGAAATATCCTTGAAGGACGATAGTCTTTTTCAGGAGTATCCTTAAAGGACGAAAGTCCTTTTCAGGAATATCCTTGAAGGACGATAGTCCTTTTCAGGAAAATCCTTAAAAGACGATAGTCCTTGAAGGATGATTGTCCTTTTCAGGAATATCCTTGAAGGACGATATTCTTTTTCAGGAGTATCCTTAAAGGACGAAAGTCCTTTTCAGGAATATCCTTGAAGGACGATAGTCTTTTTCAGGAGTATCCTTAATGGACGAAAGTCCTTTTCAGGTGTATCCTTGAAGGACAAAAGTCCTTTTCAGGAATATCCTTAAAAGACGATAGTCCTTTGAAGGATGATTGTCCTTTTCAGGTATATCCTTGAAGGATGATAGACTTTTTCAGGAATATTCTTGAAGGACGATAGTCCTTTTCAGGAGAATCCTTGAAGGATAAAAGTCCTTTTCAGGTATATCCTTGAAGGACGATAGTCTTTTTAGGAATATCCTTTAAGAACGATAGTCCTTTTCAGGAGTATCCTTGAATGGCGATAGTCCTTTTCAGGAATATCCTTAAAGAACGTTAGTCCTTTTCAGGAGTATCCTTGAAGGACAATAGTCCTTTTCAGGAATATCCTTAAAAGACGATAGTCCTTGAAGGATGATTGTCCTTTTCAGGAATATCCTTGAAGGATGATAGACTATTTCAGGAATATTCTTGAAGGACGATAGTCCATTTCAGGAGAATCCTTGAAGGACGAAAGTCCTTTTCAGGAATATCCTTGAAGGACGATAGTTTTTTTCAGGAATATCCTTGAAGGACGATAATCCTTTTCAGGAGTATCCTTAAAGGACGAAAGTCCTTTTCAGGAATATCCTTGAAGGACGATAGTCTTTTCAGGAATATCCTTTAAGAACGATAGTCCCTTCAGAAATATCCGTAAAGAAAGATAGTCCTTTTCAGAAATATCCTTGAAGGACGATAGTCTTTTTAGGAATATCCTTTAAGAACGATAGTCCTTTTCAGGAGTATCCTGGAATGGCGATAGTCCTTTTCAGGAATATCCTTAGAGAACGTTAGTCCTTTTCAGGTGTATCCTTGAAGGACAATAGTCCTTTTCAGGAAAATCCTTAAAAGACGATAGTCCTTGAAGGATGATTGTCCTTTTCAGGAATATCCTTGAAGGATGATAGACTATTTCAGGAATATTCTTGAAGGACGATAGTCCATTTCAGGAGAATCCTTGAAGGACGAAAGTCCTTTTCAGGAATATCCTTAAAGGACGAAAGTCCTTTTCAGGTATTTCCTTGAAGGACGATAGTCCTTTTCAGGAATATCCTTGAAGGACGATATTCTTTTTCAGGAGTATCCTTAAAGGACGAAAGTCCTTTTCAGGAACATCCTTGAAGGAAGATAGTCTTTTTCAGGAATATCCTTTAAGAACGATAGTCCTTTTCAGGAGTATCCTTGAATGGCGATAGTCCTTTTCAGGAATATCCTTAAAGAACGTTAGTCCTTTTCAGGAGTATCCTTGAAGGACAATAGTCCTTTTCAGGAGTATCCTTGAAGGACGATAGTTTTTTTCAGGAATATCCTTGAAGGACGATAATCCTTTTCAGGAGTATCCTTAAAGGACGAAAGTCCTTTTCAGGAATATCCTTGAAGGACGATAGTCGTTTCAGGAATATCCTTTAAGAACGATAGTCCCTTCAGAAATATCCGTAAAGAACGATAGTCCTTTTCAGAAATATCCTTGAAGGACGATAGTCTTTTCAAGAATATCCTTAAAGAACGATAGTCCATTTCAGGAGTATCCTTGAAGGACAATAATCCTTTTCAGGAGTATCCTTATAGGACGAAAGTCCTTTTCAGGAATATCCTTAAAGGACGAAAGTCCTTTTTAGGAATATCCTTGAAGGATGAAAGTCCTTTTCAGGTATATCCTTGAAGGACCATAGTCTTTTTAGGAATATCCTTTCAGAACGATAGTCCTTTTCAGGAGTATCCTTGAATGGCGATAGTCCTTTTTATGAATATCCTTAAAGAACGTTAGTCCTTTTCAGGAGTATCCTTGAAGGACGATATACTTTTTCAGGAATATCCTTGAAGGACGATAATTCTTTTCAGGAGTATCCTTAAAGGACGAAAGTCCTTTTCAGGTGTATCCTTAAAGGACGAAAGTCCTTTTCAGGAATATCCTTGAAGGACGATATTCTTTTTCAGGAATATCCTTAAAAGACGATAGTCCTTGAAGGATGATTGTCCTTTTCAGGAATATCCTTGAAGGATGATAGACTATTTCAGGAATATCCTTGAAGGACGAAAGTCCTTTTCAGGAATATCCTTGAAGGACGATATTCTTTTTCAGGAGTATCCTTAAAGGACGAAAGTCCTTTTCAGGAATATCCTTGAAGGTTGAAAGTCCTTTTCAGGTATATCCTTGAAGGACGATAGTCTTTTTAGGAATATCCTTTAAGAACGATAGTCCTTTTCAGGAGTATCCTTGAATGGCGATAGTCCTTTTCAGAAATATCCTTAAAGAACGTAAGTCCTTTTCAGGAGTATCCTTGAAGGACAATAGTCCTTTTCAGGAATATCCTTAAAAAACGATAGTCCTTGAAGGATGATTGTCCTTTTCAGGAATATCCTTGAAGGATGATAGACTATTTCAGGAATATCCTTGAAGGACTATGGTCCTTTTCTGGAATATCCTTAAAAGACGATATTCTTTTTCAGGAGTATCCTTAAAGGACGAAAGTCCTTTTCAGGAATATCCCTGAAGGAAGATAGTCTTTTTCAGGAATATCCTTTAAGAACGATAGTCCTTTTCAGGAGAATCCTTGAATGGCGATAGTCGTTTTCAGGAATATCCTTAAAGAACGTTAGTCCTTTTCAGGAGTATCCTTGAAGGACGAAAGTCCTTTCGGGTGTATCCTTAAAGAACGATAGTCTTTTTCAGGAGTATCCTTAAAGGACGAAAGTCCTTTTCAGGAATATCCTTGAAGGACAAAAGTCCTTTTCAGGTGTATCCTTAAAGGACGAAAGTCCTTTTCAGAAATATCCTTGAAGGATGATAGTCTTTTTCAGGAGTATCCTTAAAGGACGAAAGTCCTTTTCAGGAATATCCTTGAAGGACGATAGTCTTTTTCAGGAGTATCCTTAAAGGACGAAAATCCTTTTCAGGAATATCCTTGAAGGACGATATACTTTTTCAGGAATATCCTTGAAGGACGATAATCCTTTTCAGGAGTATCCTTAAAGGACAAAAGTCCTTTTCAGGTGTATCCTTAAAGGACGAAAGTCCTTTTCAGAAATATCCTTGAAGGACGATAGTCTTTTTCAGGAGTATCCTTAAAGGACGAAAGTCCTTTTCAGGAATATCCTTGAAGGACGATAGTCCTTTTTAGGAAAATCCTTAAAAGACGATAGTCCTTGAAGGATGATTGTCCTTTTCAGGAATATCCTTGAAGGATGATAGACTATTTCAGGAATATTCTTGAAGGACGATAGTCCATTTCAGGAGAATCCTTGAAGGACGAAAGTCCTTTTCAGGAATATCCTTAAAGGACGATATACTTTTTCAGGAGTATCCTTAAAGGACGAAAGTCCTTTTCAGGAATATCCTTAAAGAACGTTAGTCCTTTTTACGAGTATCCTTGAAGGACAATAGTCCTTTTCAGGTGTATCCTTAAAGGACGAAAGTCCTTTTCAGAAATATCCTTGAAGGACGATAATCCTTTTCAGGAGTATCCTTAAAGGACGAAAGTCCTTTTCAGGAATATCCTTGAAGGACGATAGTCTTTTCAGGAATATCCTTTAAGAACGATAGTCCCTTCAGAAATATCCGTAAAGAAAGATAGTCCTTTTCAGAAATATCCTTGAAGGACGATAGTCTTTTTAGGAATATCCTTTAAGAACGATAGTCCTTTTCAGGAGTATCCTGGAATGGCGATAGTCCTTTTCAGGAATATCCTTAGAGAACGTTAGTCCTTTTCAGGTGTATCCTTGAAGGACAATAGTCCTTTTCAGGAAAATCCTTAAAAGACGATAGTCCTTGAAGGATGATTGTCCTTTTCAGGAATATCCTTGAAGGATGATAGACTATTTCAGGAATATTCTTGAAGGACGATAGTCCATTTCAGGAGAATCCTTGAAGGACGAAAGTCCTTTTCAGGAATATCCTTAAAGGACGAAAGTCCTTTTCAGGTATTCCCTTGAAGGACGATAGTCCTTTTCAGGAATATCCTTGAAGGACGATATTCTTTTTCAGGAGTATCCTTAAAGGACGAAAGTCCTTTTCAGGAACATCCTTGAAGGAAGATAGTCTTTTTCAGGAATATCCTTTAAGAACGATAGTCCTTTTCAGGAGTATCCTTGAATGGCGATAGTCCTTTTCAGGAATATCCTTAAAGAACGTTAGTCCTTTTCAGGAGTATCCTTGAAGGACAATAGTCCTTTTCAGGAGTATCCTTGAAGGACGATAGTTTTTTTCAGGAATATCCTTGAAGGACGATAATCCTTTTCAGGAGTATCCTTAAAGGACGAAAGTCCTTTTCAGGAATATCCTTGAAGGACGATAGTCGTTTCAGGAATATCCTTTAAGAACGATAGTCCCTTCAGAAATATCCGTAAAGAACGATAGTCCTTTTCAGAAATATCCTTGAAGGACGATAGTCTTTTCAAGAATATCCTTAAAGAACGATAGTCCATTTCAGGAGTATCCTTGAAGGACAATAATCCTTTTCAGGAGTATCCTTATAGGACGAAAGTCCTTTTCAGGAATATCCTTAAAGGACGAAAGTCCTTTTTAGGAATATCCTTGAAGGATGAAAGTCCTTTTCAGGTATATCCTTGAAGGACCATAGTCTTTTTAGGAATATCCTTTCAGAACGATAGTCCTTTTCAGGAGTATCCTTGAATGGCGATAGTCCTTTTTATGAATATCCTTAAAGAACGTTAGTCCTTTTCAGGAGTATCCTTGAAGGACGATATACTTTTTCAGGAATATCCTTGAAGGACGATAATTCTTTTCAGGAGTATCCTTAAAGGACGAAAGTCCTTTTCAGGTGTATCCTTAAAGGACGAAAGTCCTTTTCAGGAATATCCTTGAAGGACGATATTCTTTTTCAGGAATATCCTTAAAAGACGATAGTCCTTGAAGGATGATTGTCCTTTTCAGGAATATCCTTGAAGGATGATAGACTATTTCAGGAATATCCTTGAAGGACGAAAGTCCTTTTCAGGAATATCCTTGAAGGACGATATTCTTTTTCAGGAGTATCCTTAAAGGACGAAAGTCCTTTTCAGGAATATCCTTGAAGGTTGAAAGTCCTTTTAAGGTATATCCTTGAAGGACGATAGTCTTTTTAGGAATATCCTTTAAGAACGATAGTCCTTTTCAGGAGTATCCTTGAATGGCGATAGTCCTTTTCAGAAATATCCTTAAAGAACGTAAGTCCTTTTCAGGAGTATCCTTGAAGGACAATAGTCCTTTTCAGGAATATCCTTAAAAAACGATAGTCCTTGAAGGATGATTGTCCTTTTCAGGAATATCCTTGAAGGATGATAGACTATTTCAGGAATATCCTTGAAGGACTATGGTCCTTTTCTGGAATATCCTTAAAAGACGATATTCTTTTTCAGGAGTATCCTTAAAGGACGAAAGTCCTTTTCAGGAATATCCCTGAAGGAAGATAGTCTTTTTCAGGAATATCCTTTAAGAACGATAGTCCTTTTCAGGAGAATCCTTGAATGGCGATAGTCGTTTTCAGGAATATCCTTAAAGAACGTTAGTCCTTTTCAGGAGTATCCTTGAAGGACGAAAGTCCTTTCGGGTGTATCCTTAAAGAACGATAGTCTTTTTCAGGAGTATCCTTAAAGGACGAAAGTCCTTTTCAGGAATATCCTTGAAGGACAAAAGTCCTTTTCAGGTGTATCCTTAAAGGACGAAAGTCCTTTTCAGAAATATCCTTGAAGGATGATAGTCTTTTTCAGGAGTATCCTTAAAGGACGAAAGTCCTTTTCAGGAATATCCTTGAAGGACGATAGTCTTTTTCAGGAGTATCCTTAAAGGACGAAAATCCTTTTCAGGAATATCCTTGAAGGACGATATACTTTTTCAGGAATATCCTTGAAGGACGATAATCCTTTTCAGGAGTATCCTTAAAGGACAAAAGTCCTTTTCAGGTGTATCCTTAAAGGACGAAAGTCCTTTTCAGAAATATCCTTGAAGGACGATAGTCTTTTTCAGGAGTATCCTTAAAGGACGAAAGTCCTTTTCAGGAATATCCTTGAAGGACGATAGTCCTTTTTAGGAAAATCCTTAAAAGACGATAGTCCTTGAAGGATGATTGTCCTTTTCAGGAATATCCTTGAAGGATGATAGACTATTTCAGGAATATTCTTGAAGGACGATAGTCCATTTCAGGAGAATCCTTGAAGGACGAAAGTCCTTTTCAGGAATATCCTTAAAGGACGATATACTTTTTCAGGAGTATCCTTAAAGGACGAAAGTCCTTTTCAGGAATATCCTTAAAGAACGTTAGTCCTTTTTACGAGTATCCTTGAAGGACAATAGTCCTTTTCAGGTGTATCCTTAAAGGACGAAAGTCCTTTTCAGAAATATCCTTGAAGGACGATAGTCTTTTTCAGGAGTATCCTTAAAGGACGAAAGTCCTTTTCAGGAATATCCTTGAAGGACGATAGTCCTTTTCAGGAAAATCCTTAAAAGACGATAGTCCTTGAAGGATGATTGTCCTTTTCAGGAATATCCTTGAAGGACGATATTCTTTTTCAGGAGAATCCTTAAAGGACGAAAGTCCTTTTCAGGAATATCCTTGAAGGACGATAGTCTTTTTCAGGAGTATCCTTAATGGACGAAAGTCCTTTTCAGGTGTATCCTTGAAGGACAAAAGTCCTTTTCAGGAATATCCTTAAAAGACGATAGTCCTTGAAGGATGATTGTCCTTTTCAGGTATATCCTTGAAGGATGATAGACTTTTTCAGGAATATTCTTGAAGGACGATAGTCCTTTTCAGGAGAATCCTTGAAGGATAAAAGTCCTTTTCAGGTATATCCTTGAAGGACGATAGTCTTTTTAGGAATATCCTTTAAGAACGATAGTCCTTTTCAGGAGTATCCTTGAATGGCGATAGTCCTTTTCAGGAATATCCTTAAAGAACGTTAGTCCTTTTCAGGAGTATCCTTGAAGGACAATAGTCCTTTTCAGGAATATCCTTAAAAGACGATAGTCCTTGAAGGATGATTGTCCTTTTCAGGAATATCCTTGAAGGATGATAGACTATTTCAGGAATATTCTTGAAGGACGATAGTCCATTTCAGGAGAATCCTTGAAGGACGAAAGTCCTTTTCAGGAATATCCTTGAAGGACGATAGTTTTTTTCAGGAATATCCTTGAAGGACGATAATCCTTTTCAGGAGTATCCTTAAAGGACGAAAGTCCTTTTCAGGAATATCCTTGAAGGACGATAGTCTTTTCAGGAATATCCTTTAAGAACGATAGTCCCTTCAGAAATATCCGTAAAGAAAGATAGTCCTTTTCAGAAATATCCTTGAAGGACGATAGTCTTTTTAGGAATATCCTTTAAGAACGATAGTCCTTTTCAGGAGTATCCTGGAATGGCGATAGTCCTTTTCAGGAATATCCTTAGAGAACGTTAGTCCTTTTCAGGTGTATCCTTGAAGGACAATAGTCCTTTTCAGGAAAATCCTTAAAAGACGATAGTCCTTGAAGGATGATTGTCCTTTTCAGGAATATCCTTGAAGGATGATAGACTATTTCAGGAATATTCTTGAAGGACGATAGTCCATTACAGGAGAATCCTTGAAGGACGAAAGTCCTTTTCAGGAATATCCTTGAAGGACGATAGTTTTTTTCAGGAATATCCTTGAAGGACGATAATCCTTTTCAGGAGTATCCTTAAAGGACGAAAGTCCTTTTCAGGAATATCCTTGAAGGACGATAGTCTTTTCAGGAATATCCTTTAAGAACGATAGTCCCTTCAGAAATATCCGTAAAGAAATTTTCAGGAGTATCCTTGAAGGACGACAGTTCTTTTCAGGAGTATCCTTGAAGGACGATTGTCTTTTTCAGGAGTATCCTTGAAGGACGATTGTCTTTTTCAGGAGTATCCTTAAAGGACGAAAGTCCGTTTTCAGGAATATCCTTTAAGGACGATAGTCCTTTTCAGGAGTATCCTTGAAGGCTGAAAGTCCTTTTCAGGAGTATCCTTGAAGGAAGAAAGTCCTTTTCAGTAGTATCCTTGGAAAACGAAAGTCCTTTTCAGGAATATCCTTAATGAACGACAGTTCTTTTCAGGAATATCCTTGAAGGACGAAAGTCCTTTTCAGGAGTATCCTTGAAGGACGATTGTCCTTTTCAGGAGTATCCTTGAAGGACGACAGTTCTTTTCAGGAGTATCCTTGAAGGACGATAGTCTTTTTCAGGAGTATCCTTAAAGGACGAAAGTCCTTTTCAGGAATATCCTTGAAAGACGATTGTCCTTTTCAGGAGTATCCTTGAAGGACGAAAGTCCTTTTCAGGAGTATCCTTGAAGGACGATTGTCTTTTTCAGGAGTATCTTTGAAGGACGACAGTTCTTTTCAGGAGTATCCTTGAAGGACGATAGTCTTTTTCAGGAGTATCCTTAAAGGACGAAAGTCCTTTTCAGGAATATCCTTGAAAGACGATTGTCCTTTTCAGGAGTATCCATCAAGGACGAAAGTCCTTTTCAGGAGTATCCTTGAAGGACGATTGTCTTTTTCAGGAGTATCCTTGAAGGACGAAAGTCCTTTTCAGGAGTATCCTTTAAGGACGATAGTCCTTTTCAGGAGTATCCTTAAAGGACGATTGTCCTTTTCAGGACTACGTTTGAAGGGCGACAGTCCTTTTCAGGAATGTCGTTGATGGACGATAGTCCTTTTCAGGAGTATCCTTGAAGGCTGAAAGTCCTTTTCAGGAGTATCCTTGAAGGAAGAAAGTCCTTTTCAGGAATATCCTTAATGAACGACAGTTCTTTTCAGGAATATCCTTGAAGGACGAAAGTCCTTTTCAGGAGTATCCTTGGAAAACGAAAGTCCTTTTCAGGAATATCCTTAATGAACGACAGTTCTTTTCAGAAGTATCCTTGAAGGACGATAGTCTTTTTCAGAAGTATCCTCAAAGGACGAAAGTTCTTTTCAGGAATATCTTTGAAAGACGATAATCCTTTTCAGGAATATCCTTGAAGAACGAAAGTCCTTTTCAGGAGTATCCTTGGAGAACGAGTGTCTTTTTCAGGAGTATCCTTGAAGGACGAAAGTCCTTATCAGGAATATCCTTGAAGGACGATAGTCCTTTTCAGGAATATCCTTGAACGACGAAAGTCCTTTTCAGGAATATCCTTGAACGACGAAAGTCCTTTTCAGGAATATCTTTTAAGGACGACAGTTCTTTTCAGGAGTATCCTTGAAGGACGAAAGTCCTTTTCAGGAATATCCTTGAAGGACGATAGTCCTCTTCAGGAATATCCTTGAACGACGAAAGTCCTTTTCAGGAATATCTTTTAAGGACGACAGTTCTTTTCAGGAGTATCCTTGAAGGACGAAAGTCCTTTTCAGGAATATCTTTTAAGGACGACAGTTCTTTTCAGGAGTATCCTTGAAGGACGAAAGTCCTTTTCAGGAATATCCTTGAAGGACGATAGTCCTTTTCAGGAATATCCTTGAACGACGAAAGTCCTTTTCAGGAATATCCTTGAAGGACGAAAGTCCTTTTCAGGAGTATCCTTAAAGGACGAAAGTCCTTTTCAGAAGTATCCTTGAACGACGAAAGTCCTTTTCAGGAATATCCTTGAAGGACGAAAGTCCTTTTCAGGAATATCCTTGAACGACGAAAGTCCTTTTCAGGAATATCGTTGAAGGACGATTGTCTTTTTCAGGAGTATCTTTAAAGGACGAAAGTCCTTTTCAGAAGTATCCTTGAAGGACGAAAGACCTTTTCAGGAGTATCCCTGAAGGACGAAAGTCCTTTTCAGGAATATCTTTTAAGGACGACAGTTCTTTTCAGGAGTATCCTTGAAGGACGAAAGTCCTTTTCAGGAATATCCTTGAAGGACGATAGTCCTTTTCAGGAATATCCTTGAACGACGAAAGTCCTTTTCAGGAATATCTTTTAAGGACGACAGTTCTTTTCAGGAGTATCCTTGAAGGACGAAAGTCCTTTTCAGGAATATCCTTAAATGACGACGGTTCTTTTCAGGAGTATCCTCGAAGGACGATTGTCTTTTTCAGGAGTATCCTTAAAGGAATAAAGTCTGTTTTCAGGAATATCCTTTAAGGACGATAGTCATTTTCAGGAGTATCCTTGAAGGTTGAAAGTCCTTTTCAGTAGTATCCTTGGAAAACGAAAGTCCTTTTCAGGAATATCCTTAATGAACGACAGTTCTTTTCAGGAGTATCCTTGAAGGACGATAGTCTTTTTCAGAAGTATCCTCAAAGGACGAAAGTTCTTTTCAGGAATATCCTTGAAAGACGATAATCCTTTTCAGGAATATCCTTGAAGAACGAAAGTCCTTTTCAGGAGTATCCTTGGAGAACGAGTGTCTTTTTCAGGAGTATCCTTGAAGGACGAAAGTCCTTTTCAGGAATATCCTTGAAGGACGATAGTCCTTTTCAGGAATATCCTTGAACGACGAAAGTCCTTTTCAGGAATATCTTTTAAGGACGACAGTTCTTTTCAGGAGTATCCTTGAAGGACGAAAGTCCTTTTCAGGAATATCCTTGAAGGACGATAGTCCTTTTCAGGAATATCCTTGAACGACGAAAGTCCTTTTCAGGAATATCTTTTAAGGACGACAGTTCTTTTCAGGAGTATCCTTGAAGGACGAAAGTCCTTTTCAGGAATATCTTTTAAGGACGACAGTTCTTTTCAGGAGTATCCTTGAAGGACGAAAGTCCTTTTCAGGAATATCCTTGAAGGACGATAGTCCTTTTCAGGAATATCCTTGAACGACGAAAGTCCTTTTCAGGAATATCCTTGAAGGACGAAAGTCCTTTTCAGGAGTATCCTTAAAGGACGAAAGTCCTTTTCAGAAGTATTCTTGAACGACGAAAGTCCTTTTCAGGAATATCCTTGAAGGACGAAAGTCCTTTTCAGGAATATCTTTTAAGCACGACAGTTCTTTTCAGGAGTATCCTTGAAGGACGAAAGTCCTTTTCAGGAATATCCTTGAAGGACGATAGTCCTTTTCAGGAATATCCTTGAACGACGAAAGTCCTTTTCAGGAATATCTTTTAAGGACGACAGTTCTTTTCAGGAGTATCCTTGAAGGACGAAAGTCCTTTTCAGGAATATCCTTGAACGACGAAAGTCCTTTTCAGGAATATCTTTTAAGGACGACAGTTCTTTTCAGGAGTATCCTTGAAGGACGAAAGTCCTTTTCAGGAATATCTTTTAAGGACGACAGTTCTTTTCAGGAGTATCCTTGAAGGACGAAAGTCCTTTTCAGGAATATCCTTGAAGGACGATAGTCCTTTTCAGGAATATCCTTGAACGACGAAAGTCCTTTTCAGGAATATCTTTTAAGGACGACAGTTCTTTTCAGGAGTATCCTTGAAGGACGAAAGTCCTTTTCAGGAATATCCTTGAAGGACGATAGTCCTTTTCAGGAATATCCTTGAACGACGAAAGTCCTTTTCAGGAATATCCTTGAAGGACGAAAGTCCTTTTCAGGAGTATCCTTGAAAAACGAAAGTCCTTTTCAGGAATATCCTTAAATGACGACGGTTCTTTTCAGGAGTATCCTCGAAGGACGATTGTCTTTTTCAGGAGTATCCTTAAAGGAATAAAGTCTGATTTCAGGAATATCCTTTAAGGTCGATAGTCATTTTCAGGAGTATCCTTGAAGGTTGAAAGTCCTTTTCAGGAGTATCCTTGAAGGTAGAAAGTCCTTTTCAGTAGTATCCTTGAAAAACGAAAGTCCTTTTCAGGAATATCCTTAATGAACGACAGTTCTTTTCAGGAGTATCCTTGAAGGACGATAGTCTTTTTCAGAAGTATCCTCAAAGGACGAAAGTTCTTTTCAGGAATATCCTTGAAAGACGATAATCCTTTTCAGGAATATCCTTGAAGAACGAAAGTCCTTTTCAGGAGTATCCTTGGAGAACGAGTGTCTTTTTCAGGAGTATCCTTGAAGGACGAAAGTCCTTTTCAGGAATATCCTTGAAGGACGATAGTCCTTTTCAGGAATATCCTTGAACGACGAAAGTCCTTTTCAGGAATATCTTTTAAGGACGACAGTACTTTTCAGGAGTATCCTTGAAGGACGAAAGTCCTTTTCAGGAATATCTTTTAAGGACGACAGTTCTTTTCAGGAGTATCCTTGAAGGACGAAAGTCCTTTTCAGGAATATCCTTGAAGCACGATAGTCCTTTTCAGGAATATCCTTGAACGACGAAAGTCCTTTTCAGGAATATCTTTTAAGGACCACAGTTCTTTTCAGGAGTATCCTTGAAGGACGAAAGTCCTTTTCAGGAATATCTTTTAAGGACGACAGTTCTTTTCAGGAGTATCCTTGAAGGACGAAAGTTTTTTTCAGGAATATCCTTGAACGACGAAAGTCCTTTTCAGGAATATCTTTTAAGGACGACAGTTCTTTTCAGGAGTATCCTTGAAGGACGAAAGTCCTTTTCAGGAATATCTTTTAAGGACGACAGTTCTTTTCAGGAGTATCCTTGAAGGACGAAAGTCCTTTTCAGGAATATCCTTGAAGGACGATAGTCCTTTTCAGGAATATCCTTGAACGACGAAAGTCCTTTTCAGGAATATCTTTTAAGGACGACAGTTCTTTTCAGGAGTATCCTTGAACGACGAAAGTCCTTTTCAGGAATATCTTTTAAGGACGACAGTTCTTTTCAGGAGTATCCTTGAAGGACGAAAGTCCTTTTCAGGAATATCTTTTAAGGACGACAGTTCTTTTCAGGAGTATCCTTGAAGGACGAAAGTCCTTTTCAGGAATATCCTTGAAGGACGATAGTCCTTTTCAGGAATTTCCTTGAACGACGAAAGTCCTTTTCAGGAATATCTTTTAAGGACGACAGTACTTTTCAGGAGTATCCTTGAAGGACGAAAGTCCTTTTCAGGAATATCCTTGAACGACGAAAGTCCTTTTCAGGAATATCTTTTAAGGACGACAGTTCTTTTCAGGAGTATCCTTGAAGGACGACAGTTCTTTTCAGGAGTATCCTTGAAGGACGAAAGTCCTTTTCAGGAATATACTTTAAGGTCGATAGTCATTTTCAGGAGTATCCTTGAAGGTTAAAAGTCCTTTTCAGGAGTATCCTTGAAGGTAGAAAGTCCTTTTCAGTAGTATCCTTGGAAAACGAAAGTCCTTTTCAGGAATATCCTTAATGAACGACAGTTCTTTTCAGGAGTATCCTTGAAGGACGATAGTCTTTTTCAGAAGTATCCTTAAAGGACGAAAGTTCTTTTCAGGAATATCCTTGAAAGACGATAATCCTTTTCAGGAATATCCTTGAAGAACGAAAGTCCTTTTCAGGAGTATCCTTGGAGAACGAGTGTCTTTTTCAGGAGTATCCTTGAAGGACGAAAGTCCTTTTCAGGAATATCCTTGAAGGACGATAGTCCTTTTCAGGAATATCCTTGAACGACGAAAGTCCTTTTCAGGAATATCTTTTAAGGACGACAGTACTTTTCAGGAGTATCCTTGAAGGACGAAAGTCCTTTTCAGGAATATCTTTTAAGGACGACAGTTCTTTTCAGGAGTATCCTTGAAGGACGAAAGTCCTTTTCAGGAATATCCTTGAAGCACGATAGTCCTTTTCAGGAATATCCTTGAACGACGAAAGTCCTTTTCAGGAATATCTTTTAAGGACCACAGTTCTTTTCAGGAGTATCCTTGAAGGACGAAAGTCCTTTTCAGGAATATCTTTTAAGGACGACAGTTCTTTTCAGGAGTATCCTTGAAGGACGAAAGTTTTTTTCAGGAATATCCTTGAACGACGAAAGTCCTTTTCAGGAATATCTTTTAAGGACGACAGTTCTTTTCAGGAGTATCCTTGAAGGACGAAAGTCCTTTTCAGGAATATCTTTTAAGGACGACAGTTCTTTTCAGGAGTATCCTTGAAGGACGAAAGTCCTTTTCAGGAATATCCTTGAAGGACGATAGTCCTTTTCAGGAATATCCTTGAACGACGAAAGTCCTTTTCAGGAATATCTTTTAAGGACGACAGTTCTTTTCAGGAGTATCCTTGAAGGACGAAAGTCCTTTTCAGGAATATCTTTTAAGGACGACAGTTCTTTTCAGGAGTATCCTTAAAGTACGAAAGTCCTTTTCAGGAATATCCTTGAAGGACGATAGTCCTTTTCAGGAATATCCTTGAACGACGAAAGTCCTTTTCAGGAATATCCTTGAAGGACGAAAGTCCTTTTCAGGAGATTCCTTGAAAAACGAAAGTCCTTTTCAGGAATATCCTTAAATGACGACGGTTCTTTTCAGGAGTATCCTCGAAGGACGATTGTCTTTTTCAGGAGTATCCTTAAAGGAATAAAGTCTGTTTTCAGGAATATCCTTTAAGGACGAAAGTCCTTTTCAGGAATATCCTTGAAGGAAGAAAGTCCTTTTCAGTAGTATCCTTGGAAAACGAAAGTCCTTTTCAGGAATATCTTTTAAGGACGACAGTTCTTTTCAGGAGTATCCTTGAAGGACGAAAGTCCTTTTCAGGAATATCCTTGAAGGACGATAGTCCTTTTCAGGAATATCCTTGAACGACGAAAGTCCTTTTCAGGAATATCTTTTAAGGACGACAGTTCTTTTCAGGAGTATCCTTGAAGGACGAAAGTCCTTTTCAGGAGTATCCTTGAAGGACGAAAGTCCTTTTCAGGAATATCCTTGAAGGACGATAGTCCTTTTCAGGAATATCCTTGAACGACGAAAGTCCTTTTCAGGAATATCTTTTAAGGACGACAGTTCTTTTCAGGAGTATCCTTGAAGGACGAAAGTCCTTTTCAGGAATATCTTTTAAGGACGACAGTTCTTTTCAGGAGTATCTTTGAAGGACGAAAGTCCTTTTCAGGAATATCCTTGAAGGACGATAGTCCTTTTCAGGAATATCCTTGAACGACGAAAGTCCTTTTCAGGAATATCCTTGAAGGACGAAAGTCCTTTTCAGGAGTATCCTTAAAGGACGAAAGTCCTTTTCAGAAGTATCCTTAAACGTCGAAAGTCCTTTTCAGGAATATCCTTGAAGGACGAAAGTCCTTTTCAGGAATATCCTTGAACGACGAAAGTCCTTTTCAGGAATATCGTTAAAGGACGATTGTCTTTTTCAGGAGTATCTTTAAAGGACGAAAGTCCTTTTCAGAAGTATCCTTGAAGGACGAAAGACCTTTTCAGGAGTATCCCTGAAGGACGAAAGTCCTTTTCAGGAATATCTTTTAAGGACGACAGTTCTTTTCAGGAGTATTCTTGAAGGACGAAAGTCCTTTTCAGGAATATCCTTGAAGGACGACAGTACTTTTCAGGAATATCCTTGAAGGACGATAGTCCTTTTCAGGAATATCCTTGAACGACGAAAGTCCTTTTCAGGAATATCTTTTAAGGACGACAGTTCTTTTCAGGAGTATCCTTGAAGGACGAAAGTCCTTTTCAGGAATATCTTTTAAGGACGACAGTTCTTTTCAGGAGTATCCTTGAAGGACGAAAGTCCTTTTCAGGAATATCCTTGAAGGACGATAGTCCTTTTCAGGAATATCCTTGAACGACGAAAGTCCTTTTCAGGAATATCTTTTAAGGACGACAGTTCTTTTCAGGAGTATCCTTGAAGGACGAAAGTCCTTTTCAGGAGTATCCTTGAAGGACGAAAGTCCTTTTCAGGAATATCCTTGAAGGACGATAGTCCTTTTCAGGAATATCCTTGAACGACGAAAGTCCTTTTCAAAAATATCTTTTAAGGACGACAGTTCTTTTCAGGAGTATCCTTGAAGGACGAAAGTCCTTTTCAGAAATATCTTTTAAGGACGACAGTTCTTTTCAGGAGTATCCTTGAAGGACGAAAGTCCTTTTCAGGAATATCCTTGAAGGACGATAGTCCTTTTCAGGAATATCCTTGAACGACGAAAGTCCTTTTCAGGAATATCCTTGAAGGACGAAAGTCCTTTTCAGGAGTATCCTTAAAGGACGAAAGTCCTTTTCAGAAGTATCCTTAAACGTCGAAAGTCCTTTTCAGGAATATCCTTGAAGGACGAAAGTCCTTTTCAGGAATATCCTTGAACGACGAAAGTCCTTTTCAGGAATATCGTTGAAGGACGATTGTCTTTTTCAGGAGTATCTTTAAAGGACGAAAGTCCTTTTCAGAAGTATCCTTGAAGGACGAAAGACCTTTTCAGGAGTATCCCTGAAGGACGAAAGTCCTTTTCAGGAATATCTTTTAAGGACGACAGTTCTTTTCAGGAGTATTCTTGAAGGACGAAAGTCCTTTTCAGGAATATCCTTGAAGGACGATAGTCCTTTTCAGGAATATCCTTGAACGACGAAAGTCCTTTTCAGGAATATCTTTTAAGGACGACAGTTCTTTTCAGGAGTATCCTTGAAGGACGAAAGTCCTTTTCAGGAATATCTTTTAAGGACGACAGTTCTTTTCAGGAGTATCCTTGAAGGACGAAAGTCCTTTTCAGGAATATCCTTGAAGGACGATAGTCCTTTTCAGGAATATCCTTGAACGACGAAAGTCCTTTTCAGGAATATCCTTGAAGGACGAAAGTCCTTTTCAGGAGTATCCTTGAAAAACGAAAGTCCTTTTCAGGAATATCCTTAAATGACGACGGTTCTTTTCAGGAGTATCCTCGAAGGACGATTGTCTTTTTCAGGAGTATCCTTAAAGGAATAAAGTCTGATTTCAGGAATATCCTTGAAGGACGATAGTCCTTTTCAGGAATATCCTTGAACGACGAAAGTCCTTTTCAGGAATATCTTTTAAGGACGACAGTTCTTTTCAGGAGTATCCTTGAAGGACGAAAGTCCTTTTCAGGAATATCTTTTAAGGACGACAGTTCTTTTCAGGAGTATCCTTGAAGGACGAAAGTCCTTTTCAGGAATATCCTTGAAGGACGATAGTCCTTTTCAGGAATATCCTTGAACGACGAAAGTCCTTTTCAGGAATATCCTTGAACGACGAAAGTCCTTTTCAGGAATATCTTTTAAGGACGACAGTTCTTTTCAGGAGTATCCTTGAAGGACGAAAGTCCTTTTCAGGAATATCTTTTAAGGACGAAAGTCCTTTTCAGGAATATCTTTTAAGGACGACAGTTCTTTTCAGGAGTATTCTTGAAGGACGATAGTCCTTTTCAGGAATATCCTTGAAGGACGATAGTCCTTTTCAGGAATATCCTTGAACGACGAAAGTCCTTTTCAAAAATATTTTTAAGGACGACAGTTCTTTTCAGGAGTATCCTTGAAGGACGAAAGTCCTTTTCAGGAATATCTTTTAAGCACGACAGTTCTTTTCAGGAGTATCCTTGAAGGACGAAAGTCCTTTTCAGGAATATCCTTGAAGGACGATAGTCCTTTTCAGGAATATCCTTGAAAGACGATAATCCCATTCAGGAATATCCTTGAAGAACGAAAGTCCTTTTCAGGAGTATCCTTGAAGTACGATAGTCCTTTTCAGGAATATCCTTGAAGGACGAAAGTCCTTTTCAGGAATATCCTTGAACGAAGAAAGTCCTTTTCAGGAATATCTTTTAAGGACGACAGTTCTTTTCAGGAGTATCCTTGAAGGACGAAAGTCCTTTTCAGGAATATCTTTTAAGGACGACAGTTCTTTTCAGGAGTATCCTTGAAGGACGAAAGTCCTTTTCAGGAATATCCTTGAAGGACGATAGTCCTTTTCAGGAATATCCTTGAACGACGAAAGTCCTTTTCAGGAATATCTTTTAAGGTCGACAGTCCTTTTCAGGAGTATCCTTGAAGGACGAAAGTCCTTTTCAGGAATATCTTTTAAGGACGACAGTTCTTTTCAGGAGTATCCTTGAAGGACGACAGTCCTTTTCAGGAATATCCTTGAAGGACGATAGTCCTTTTCAGGAATATCCTTGAACGACGAAAGTCCTTTTCAGGAATATCCTTAAAGGACGAAAGTCCTTTTCAGGAGTATCCTTGAAAAACGAAAGTCCTTTTCAGGAATATCCTTAAATGACGACGGTTCTTTTCAGGAGTATCCTCGAAGGACGATTGTCTTTTTCAGGAGTATCCTTAAAGGAATAAAGTCTGATTTCAGGAATATCCTTTAAGGTCGATAGTCATTTTCAGGAGTATCCTTCAAGGTTGAAAGTCCTTTTCAGGAGTATCCTTGAAGGTAGAAAGTCCTTTTCAGTAGTATCCTTGGAAAACGAAAGTCCTTTTCAGGAATATCCTTAATGAACGACAGTTCTTTTCAGGAGTATCCTTGAAGGACGATAGTCTTTTTCAGAAGTATCCTCAAAGGACGAAAGTTCTTTTCAGGAATATCCTTGAAAGAC
The DNA here is from genome assembly GCA_030578115.1 of Leucoptera coffeella. Classification (NCBI taxonomy): domain Eukaryota; kingdom Metazoa; phylum Arthropoda; class Insecta; order Lepidoptera; family Lyonetiidae; genus Leucoptera; species Leucoptera coffeella. The sequence continues at coordinate 119,518 of JAMBLF010001211.1, forward strand.
GATAATCCTTTTCAGGAATATCCTTGAAGAACAAAAGTCCTTTTCAGGAGTATCCTTGGAGAACGAGTGTCTTTTTCAGGAGTATCCTTGAAGGACGAAAGTCCTTTTCAGGAATATCCTTGAAGGACGATAGTCGTTTTCAGGAATATCCTTGAACGACGAAAGTCCTTTTCAGGAATATCTTTTAAGGTCGACAGTTCTTTTCAGGAGTATCCTTGAAGGACGAAAGTCCTTTTCAGGAATATCTTTTAAGGACGACAGTTCTTTTCAGGAGTATCCTTGAAGGACGAAAGTCCTTTTCAGGAATATCCTTGAAGCACGATAGTCCTTTTCAGGAATATCCTTGAACGACGAAAGTCCTTTTCAGGAATATCTTTTAAGGACCACAGTTCTTTTCAGGAGTATCCTTGAAGGACGAAAGTCCTTTTCAGGAATATCTTTTAAGGACGACAGTTCTTTTCAGGAGTATCCTTGAAGGACGAAAGTTTTTTTCAGGAATATCCTTGAACGACGAAAGTCCTTTTCAGGAATATCTTATAAGGACGACAGTTCTTTTCAGGAGTATCCTTGAAGGACGAAAGTCCTTTTCAGGAATATCTTTTAAGGACGACAGTTCTTTTCAGGAGTATCCTTGAAGGACGAAAGTCCTTTTCAGGAATATCCTTGAAGGACGATAGTCCTTTTCAGGAATATCCTTGAACGACGAAAGTCCTTTTCAGGAATATCTTTTAAGGACGACAGTTCTTTTCAGGAGTATCCTTGAAGGACGAAAGTCCTTTTCAGGAATATCTTTTAAGGACGACAGTTCTTTTCAGGAGTATCCTTGAAGGACGAAAGTCCTTTTCAGGAATATCCTTGAAGGACGATAGTCCTTTTCAGGAATATCCTTGAACGACGAAAGTCCTTTTCAGGAATATCCTTGAACGACGAAAGTCCTTTTCAGGAATATCCTTGAAGGACGAAAGTCCTTTTCAGGAGTATCCTTGAAAAACGAAAGTCCTTTTCAGGAATATACTTAAATGACGACGGTTCTT